>JABUQX010136266.1:12500-44866 GCA_015478945.1 Trachelipus rathkii | reverse complement strand
CGAGTATTCAAATAATGGAAAAGCTAAAAACTCTTTGGGCCCTCAAGGGAACTTTACTTCCCTTGTAGAATTTGCAAAGCCAAAACAGGGATCTCTCCTGCTTCTCTTGCCGGCCGAGCAATTCTTTCTGCACTTTTTTTCTTTTTTTCACAGTTTTTTTTCTTTCTTCTGAACATATTTCTCCATTTTCATAGTGAAAGCTGATAAATAATTCTTTGGCAAGTTCCATTTAATGAAATTTACTTCGTAATGCAGTTTACTTCTTATATGACCTTCCTATATTTACTTTGTGGTCCCTACACCCAACAATAATGATACCATTATCTTAAGTGCAATCCCCTGATCAATTAGAGGGTATTTCAGTCTTTCTTTATTCATTTCTGCTGGGTGGAAAACGATAAAAGTTTATATGATTTAATAATGAAAGATATATTCTTAAGGGCTGCAAATTTTTAAATTTGGATGTTTCTATTAGTCTTGATTAACAATAGGTGCGTAAGAGAATTGCGTTACGAGTTCTCACTCACTAGATTGATGGCTCATTCCAAGAAAAAAGATGAAATAATAAAAAAAATGACAAAAAAAAAAATAAATGATTACAAAATAGAAGAAGGATAATGATATAAAAAAGAAAGTGATTTACTTTGGGAGTGCCAGTGGCTTATTCTGTGAGTTGATTGAGGGCCAAATAGGTGTCGATTGTCCTGTACGGAGATGGTGTGTTCTTTGTAGGATTACGTTTCAGTAGTGCGAGGAGGTCAAGCTTTTTTACATGCCATATTCTTTACTTTTTCATGGCCATACTTTAGTTGGACTTACCACATTTTTTTCTGAAATAAAATTATTACTTAACGGTGGATAACCTTTTGGGTAGAACAATTATCAAATCCATTATAGTTTTATATTATATCTATGATATATATTAATTATTTTACTTTATTATAACTATTTATTATATTTATTATTATTATTATAGTATTTCTGATTAGTATTGATATAAGGTGATTATTGTTAAGGACATTAACATCCGGCGTATTAGAAAAAAAAAATTTTTGTGATGTCTGAAGTTTTTGAACAATTTCTATACGTATAATTTTCCCGCTGAATCACGAAAATGAATCTTAGTTTTGCTCGGTTATCACGTCACGTTTTTTATTTATATGCAAAAAAATTGCTGTTTTACACATATAATGGTTATTTTTATTTTTCTTTAAGCAGTTTTCCATGCTTCATGAATATGCAATTTGTTGCAATGTGTTGCAATTAGTTAACTTACCAGAAAAAGTGTACGTGTAAAATGGAAAAACAAGAAAAAAACGTGTCTAACGAAGCGAACCTTTACTATAAAAACAAGTCACATAAAGAATGAAAAATTATTGTAAAAAATATGCGCGTTAATTATAAGATTTATCTAACTGCATAAAGTGCTTGCGGTTACTTATTACCCCCTTGGACTGTTAATGGAGTTATACCTAAATTTGCTATATTTTTTAAGTCTTTCCACTATTTGTTTATAAATGTATAAATCCTATGCTACACATTACATTCTTCCAAATTAATATTAGAAAAGATGACCTAAATTCGGGGCTTTCGTTTTGTGTCGAGTGGTCTTTTACAGGCTTTCATCTCCTTTCAGGCACCAACATTAGGTCTGCCACGATATTTTATTATCCCAGCGACCTTGGTTTACCTTTCCTCCAATAGTCCGAACATCTCCTGTGATGGAAACTCTCCCCTTTGTTTCCTCACTAAAATCATCACAATTTGCCTGGAAAATATTCCAAATGAGAGGCCATAAATGAATTTTAATGATGAACATACGAGCACCCAAATCTCTTCTTAAAGCTTTTCCAGCCAGTATGGTACTACAAGGATAGCAAACATTATTAAAACTGGGTAGTTTTAGTTAAACTAGATTAACACAACATAGCACAAAGGATTAATTTAGCTCAACATGCACGCTTCCTTTTCTATTTGGTTCATGGTGATCCTCAAACTCATGGGTCATCTTTCATAAAACTGTCCTTAATTTGAGGACCATCCAAAATACCTGAAAGCCATTTAGCATTTATCTGATGTGGTTGAAAACTCTTTTTAAATATCACCAAGGACAGCGATCATTCTTGGGTATTTCATTGCCTTTTACATAGTTTTTTTCCAAAACATTTAAACCTAATTTTATATGTGGTAGTGGTGGACCAAAGTAAACAATGGTTATTTGACGATCAAGAAGTGGATGGGCGATGACATTTTGAAATCCAGGTTACTGAAAGAAATCGATAATTGGCGAGCTGTGCCAAGTGATTCTTGTTTAAAATGCTGTCATTTCTCGCATCATGACTCATTTGTATCCCCGACATATGATGCCTTATTAACTTAAACAAAGGACCAGCACAACGTGGGAGTACTTGGTGTAACTTTCTCCTTGCATTCCTAAATATCAAGGGTATTTGAAATTATATTACCTTGGGTTAAAATTATTTAACATTTTTTTTTTTAAGAGTGACCTGTCTTTCCTTTTTTTTTTTTTTTTTGTGGCCCCTAATGGATTGCTTTCCATCTTGCACGTAGATTTATTTAAAATTAATTTTCAAATAATTTATATATATGCGGGATTTTTGTTCTTGAAATTAAATTATATGGATATGCTACTGGTAATTACCTTGAACAGATCAACAACAAAGTTTTCCACTGATGTGTCATCTATACTTTTTAGAGTAGACATCCATGATTAAGTTTTTTTAATATTTTCAAATATTAAAATATCAGGTTATATTTAAATTTTATTATAAGTAAATATCTATTCAAGGAACTGAAGCCCTTATAAAAGGACTATTACCATTATGCCAACAGCTAAACGGCTTTGGAGACCTCTTACTATTTATGTGAGTATATAAAATAAATAGTCTCCATTCAAGATGCGTTGTTATATGACCATATAATCTACCTAAATTGATATCGATTTCAAACCTTATTTAAATATTACCCGAAGCAATATATTTAAAGAATGGATAATTAGTTATCATTAGATATGCGTGAAGACGTAAAGAAAAGGATTGTGCTAGCGAAAAAATTTTCTTCATTTTATGTCCCTATTCCTTTGTGTTACCAGTAGAAATGTTTTGTTACTCTAATGTGCAAATAGTAAATTGTGCCTCTCTCCATCTTAGAACAGAGAAGACCAAGTAAAGGCTTAGTGACGATTTCTTTTTGTTGATAAACCTAAATCTCTAGGTAAGAGGTCATTGTGAAGTTGTTTGATTGTGTTGATTAACGTGATGGGTTTCATTTTTTTGACTATCATGATTGGATATTGTGAATGTTTTATGTTTTTATCATGAATATAGAGAGGCGGTCGCAGCCTCTTTAATATGATAACTTATGATTTTCAACTCAAGGACTTCATCCATCACAAATTTACGCTATTCTCTAAAATCATTATAGCTTACTATTTTTTAAAATTTTTTTGAGTACGCTCGGGGCCTGGGGAGGGCTCATGGCAAATTATACTGAGTTCCTGATGAGTTGAAGCTTGTGGATATATATCAGACGGTGTCAACGAAGTCTGCTTCGGTGCCATACTTTTAAACAGCTCTCTTAACTGCCTTTGATTCGGTATTGTTTTGCTCCTAATCTAACTCAACAAAAGGAACACCTTTATGGTAATTTGTTAATTGGAGTAGTTTGGTAATGAATGCTCATCTTTCAAATATATAAGACATTCTAAAAAACATGTTTGTAACTCTTTTGCAAATTCCCTTTACTATATATTCTATCATTTAAAAAACCGTGGTAACTAATGGTACATTTTGATGTTACTGATTCTAAACAAAGCTAGCAATCTGGTGATCACTTTGAATGGATCACTTTGTGTTAGTCACTTCTGTTCTCCACTATAAAATCAATTAAGGTACAATATAGGTGTCTACCTAAAATATGGTTAATGCCATATATCATTCTGCTGCAATCTTAACATATAGGTATTTAACACATGCGTTCGGGACAACATATATGTTATGTGAGCGAGGCAAATACCTTTGTCTTTCTCCCAATTTTAACCCCAAAATAAGCATGTAGGAGGCCTTTACCCCAAGGGAGGAAGGGTAAGGAATGGCTGTCATAAATGGTTGGTAATTGTTTGATTGAACTTTGCGTCTTGGCCTTAATAAACTTTTCCACATATAAAGCAAAAATTATTTGGGTGGTTTTTTGCATTTTCTATTCATTGCAATAAATCCTTTAATTTAATTTAATGGGAATGAAAATATTTTAGAACGTAAGACAGACCTGAAAAATTATAAAAAGATTTATGTAAAAAATATAATTTATTCATTGTGTTATTATATATAATTATATTATTATTATTATCATTATTATTATGGTGATTTAATTATTATTATATATTATTATTATTATTATTATTATTATTATTAGGGTTAATATTTATATTATGATAAGTGATTATCCATATTAATTATCATTATATTTTATATTATTCCATTATTATTATTCTCATTATATATTATATATTCTTGATTATATATAACTATTCCGATAAATATTATATTACTGTAGTTTTATTTAATATCTATTATTATTAATACTGTATTATTAATTAATTATTATGTATCTAATGTATACTCCAAAAATTCATTATTATCTATTATTATTATTTATATTATTATTATTACTTATTATCATGTTAAATGTTATTGTCTATTGTTATTGTTATTGAATTGTTATTGTTATTATTATAAATTAGATTAATAGGTGTTTATTGTTTATATTATTATTTTATATATTATTATTATTATTATTATTATTGAATGGTATTAAATTATATATTATTTATACATTATGATTATTTATTATTTCCAATATCTATATTACTTATTATTATTATGATTTATTATTATTACTGACTGGTATATAAGTGGAGTTGGATTTGCAAGTTCTTAACTTTGCATCAAATGATACAAATTTCCTAGCTTAATCATAATACTATTCCAAGATATATATCCTCTGATTGGAAAATTTCTCGCTTTTTAAAAATTGTTATTAAAAAAAGTTTTTAAGCAGTTAAAAGACTCCTATAATATTAAATTATTAATTATTACATATTTATATAATTTATATTATTTAAATTATTAATCCTTATTTTATTTATATAATTTATTATATTATTTTATTTATTTCAATTAATTTACATACATTATTACATTATAGTTATTTATTCCACTGACGTTATTTAATATATTTACATGCATTCAATTTTTTTAATAAATAATTTTCTTTTTCGAATTTTTTTTTCCTGATAAATTGCCAAAACCATAGCAGATTGCTTAACTAAATTAAATACATAATAATAATTTCATTTTATATATTTAAATTTTGTTAAATTATTTTTTTATTTTCACATTTTGTAAATTATTTTTATATTTCCACACATTAAATAAAAATATTATACGTGTCATTTAAACAACGTTTATATATGGATAGCATTCAATCTTTACTGATAATATATAAATATATCATATAATATGTTGAGTATTCTGCTTCGTAACATTAGAGTGAGTATATATAACAATAAAAAATAAAACAATAAATATACAACTGAAGTATTGAATTATGCATGTAAATTTAATATACTGTTATGTTTTTAGTGAATATAAGAAAATAAACATAGGTATAATATAAAATTCTATTATAGGAAATACCTATATTTATATAGTTATTAATATATACACGATAAGTATAAAGTTAATGCTTTTATTAAATTCTTAGTTCCATAATATATAATTACCGCCTCAACTAAATACCATCTCTGATATCTATTAATCACATAATAATAAATTAAATTAGATCGAACAATAAAATAAAAGGAAATTCTTGCTTTATATTTGTTACTCGAACCAAAAAATTAAAGAAAAAGCGGATTAGTTACAAAACAACCGTTACGTATTTTGATAGCGTTGTATTTTCTTAAAAGTATAATGAGCAATATTTAAAATAATAATGAAATTTACTTTTAATTAAATTAAGGATGTTATTTCAATAATTATAGAGTAATATTCTTAAGAATACATCGAGTATTTATAAAATAAATAATTAATATTGAATAATATAATATTCTTTTATAAATTTTCAAAATGTCAATATAATATAATAATACATATATTATAATTTATAGAACATATTACTGACTTACTAGGATAATATAATACCTATATAAATAATATATTAAAATATAATTAATATATAATAATATAGGTATATAATTAATAATTAAATTTAATATATTAATAGTATATTAATAATTAATATAGCTCTCGAATAATGTATATTTTTTAAATTTTAATGTATAGTGTCATATATGCATCATAGACATAATCTTTCTTATAGGTATAGTACGTATATAGGTATTGGAGTGATTAAATGTCATATATAGATTACAAGAGTTACGAAGTTTATGGCTAATGTTATATCCAATATAAATATATTTATCTCGGGCATTAATTAGGTAAACTATATAATATTATTATTTCACTGTAATAATGCTAGATGTGAATATTTATTATATTTGTTGGTTTGTGTTAAATATATATAAATATTCATGAATGTAATGAAAAACACATTTGATATAAATTATAAATTGTAGTTTTGAAAATAAAAATAAAAAAGTATATGCGACTTAAATTTTTAAAAAATTGATGTGGTGGAAAACCTAATTATCCTTTGATAGTGGTCTATTCTATGATCAACCACTCAAATTTCACATAATTGAGCGAATGTCAGTGTGGAAATTCTCTTTCCGTTCTCTTTTTTTTTTTTTTGGGTTTTTTTTTTCGAACGCTCAAAATTACTTTTCTATCTATTAATCTACTTTACATATTAGAAGCGAAGAGAATACTACTTCACCTACATGTTCCGTTCTCGTGAAATTATCTTCTATACTCTTATTTAGAGAGAAGAAAACTTCTGCCTTCATCTTCCCGTTCATGAGATGTCTTCTGCGACCTATTTTTATTAGAAGCAAAGACTCCCTTCTGCCTCTCTTTCCATCTTGCGAATTCGTTGCTGTAATTTCTTTTGTTAAGGAAGGCGAAGACCTCGTCTCTTTCTGACTCGTCTTATCCGTCGTTAAAACGGGGAATTTCTTCTGCTTACACTTTTCTCTTTTTACTCGCAAAGTTTCCTTTATTCTTGAAATAGAAATGAAAGCTTAGTATATAAAGAATGATTCCCTCTCTAGAATGGTCATCAGGTTCTCTCATTTATACAGTGGAATCATACTTCAGTATGTATCCACATCTTTTAGTAAATAATAATTATCATATTTTATATATATTTTATTTATTATTATAAATACATATACAAAAATTTAATTTAATAATATAATATTGACAAGGGTATAACCGCAAAGATTAGGTCATATAGATAAGATCTAATATTGGGAGGTTTCTCGTCGGTGACTCTATTATATTATTAACCTATATAGGTATATTATATAAATAGGGGTGGGGAAATAATACGATATTATATAACATAGGTATGTATTTAATAGGACTATTTCCTCCCCCATATAAGGGGTAGGGTTCTCCTCTCGGAACTACCCTACGGCTTTACTCTCTATATTATGACTTAGTTATGTAGGACATATTGTATAGGGGTTGTGTGAGCGTTTGTGCGTCTGGTGCATTGGAGCTCGCGCTTTAGTCTCATGCTTCTGGCGTACCAACATAACTCGAACAACCTTAACGGTGGATGATTGTGGTAATTAAAAAAACAAGAATATTATCCATCCATTGACCTCTTTCTTTACTTATGCACGGTAAACACTTTCAACCTCCCCTGACAACGCCCCTCCCTCTGGTCGCGGCCGTGGTAGCTGTGTGGAAAATTCGGATAGCTATTCAACCTCTCTATTGACTATATATAATATTTATATATTCTATAAATGTGATTTTGTTTATTTTCGCTCCCTGTGTTTTTTTTATTTTCTCTTATTGCTCTATATTCTAGTTTCACAATTTTTAGAAAAGTAACAATATATTGGTTATATATTAATAACTCTATTTGTTATACAATATACTAGGAAGATGTCTTTCCTCTAGCAAAAAATATGCTAATTTTGCAGATGTTTTTTTACAATTTGCGGTTGTTATCATTTAGAGTCTATTATTAACAAATGTTACTTGTGTTTTATGAAGCAGATCGTAGTTAGTTTTCACGACTTGTAATTTTAAGGGGACGAAAAAAATACACATAACTGATAGTGGTACTGTTTCTCTTATTTCTTAATATTGAATACTTTTAAGGTCTAACATTTATATATAATAATCATAATCTTTATTTTTAAACATTCCGACTTGAAGATTTGTTTGAAAAGATACTATAGTAAAAATAAATTTATTAGGTATATTTTTTCTCTACCTGTGGTTAGGAAGGGTTTAGTGTTACTTCAATTGAGTGCTTTATGTTATATGATAGTGAGTAGTTGTGTCAATATTCTCTCGATATATTAAGATGACTTAGAAATTTTTAGATAGGTATCTCTTTCACCGAATACTACATTAAATCTTCGTAAGGACATAATATTTTTTCTCACAAAGCACTTTTTTAGAAAATGCATAATTCATTGATAATTGCATAGTCTATTGTACATTCAATTAATTTGAAGAAGTTCTTGATTGTCTCCAGCTGAATTAATGGAAGCTTTACTTCCCAACCTTTGATTATTTTTCTTAAAAACTTATTCGATATAGAGTAGAAAAATTATTTATTAATCTATATCATTATATTATTTAATATTTATTATTATTATTATTATTATTATGAATTATTATAAGTTTGGTTAGCATCATATAATTATAATTATTTATTATATATATATATAAATACGATATAAATTCAATGAGAAAAAAAAATTTCTAAATACCGCAAGCATCTTTAGACAAATAGCAAATGTATCATGGGAGTTGATAATTTTAAACTTTATATTTATATGATTTTACAAAGAATGGTCAATATTAGGAAAACCTATGTGATATTAAATTTATTAAGTTTTAAAATTTTTTAATTAGGGTTGGCAATAAATATTACAGTAGAAGGATTATATAAAGGTGCTCAATCTTTGTATTGTTTTAATTTGTGTTATATGATTTTAACTTTAGGTACCTCTACCTTACTTAATTATACCTTTTACCTTATAAACATCACGGGACTGAGAACTAGTGATAATTGTCAGTGGTATATTTTGTGCATTTGGTGTTATTATATTAGAAGGTTCATATGCTAAAGCCTGAGCCACGACATTATATACTTATTATGGAGCACTTTGTTTTACTGGGTAGATAACTTTTTATAATATATTTATTTAGTGGTTGGACATTGTTAATATATTCTAATAATAAAAATTGCACTATACCTGTGAGAGGTGTCTTCTTGTCCTTGGTAAAAAACCCTCCTGGCCCTAACATGCAGCCCTATATGAAAATACATAGAAGAGTAGTTATAAGTTAGTTAGTTTATTTATACAAAGTCTCTCTCGGAATTGTGTAGTTGTTCCTCAATTCTTGACCTGGCTACATAATCCTATAATGACCCTCAAAAATATCTCGACGTTCTAGATATCTCCTATCCTGTAGTTTGAAATCGTGTGCGGAAAAATATCAATTATTATGTTATAATGCTGTCAATATGTGTGGTGCTGGTGGCGGGTAAAGGTCCAGTGGTGGATTACTCGATCACACATCCTTCAGGAAGCAAGGAGCACAAACCCTGTGAAAAATTCCACCAGTCAATACAATAATAGGTACTATTGTTCTGCTCTCGCTCAGTCCAAGATAGAGTGGGATCCATAAGACCGAACGGCCAGGCAACATCCAAACACACGTTAGTTCGCACGTCGCACCGTAACGTCTCCATAAGATATTCCTATATGTGTGATGTGGAAAATAAACTCATGATCAAAAAATCCATTAACAGGTTACTGTGGTGGGGATGGATTAGCGGTGATCCCATGGAGTGCCATATTTTTCTTTGCAAAACCGGTCCTTAAAATAGAAAAAATTATGCTCCATAACAAGAACAATCAACTGCTTTAAAATAATAACAAGGCACATTGCTTCATATAAGGATGTGATTAGTTCTTGTATGGAGTAGCAATAAAATTGTTTTCTTATTTTAAGACTGGTTTTTCGCAGAAGTGCAACAATAATCGTCACACTCCCATAAATGGGATTCTACTCTCGCTATCTGTCCACCACAGTTAATTCACGATTATTTATAGGAGTTTTTTGAAGCTCGCATAGTTTAATACTTAATTTTCAAGACCATCACACATTCAGGTTAATATACTTTTGGAGACGTTATGTCGACGACGTTTTTCAGTGTGCCCGCCTATCTTGATCCCCTCAACTTCTTGCTCACCAGGATCCCCCCTTATAGTTTCCCATATGTCGATTAGTCAACCCCAATAACTTTTTAATAGTTATTCTCGATCGGAATTTATTCACGTTAGGGTAAGTGGGCCTCTATGCCTCTTTCCTGTGTTTAGATCTCATAGTTTTCGGTGTGGAGGAAATGAAGTGCGCGGTCTATGTAATTTCAACGGACGCTCTAAGTGTTACGTATAAGCTTCCCTACAAGAGGATCATGTACTCTGTATAACAATTAAAGCCACATCTCTCAGGTCACCGCTTTTGTCGAACTATCAGATGCACTCGAGGTAGGAATAAGGTGAATGACACGTCGGATGAGTTTTGAGGAGTATATAGGTATTGTGTTTGCATTAGCAGCTGACCTACTATGGTCAGAATTGCAGGACAACTGAACACTAATCCAGATGAGACTTTTGTTAAACGGACACTTATTACCTCTATTCATTTGTTGTGTGTTAAGGGCTCTCTACATGCTCTAGGTCCGTGCTCACCATGCATCTATCCACCAATTGACCAATGTTTACCATTTTCCAATGGTTAAAAGAGATCATTTAATATGAACATTATTTCCCATATCTCGCGCGCAGGACCACAATTTATGGCTGTATTAATATAAATATACTCACGCAGAACCATACGTGGCTCACCGTTTAGAGAATTGTTGTTAAATTTAGATAAGGGACTGCTTTACAACAGCAAGCGAAGTACCACGCCCTCCACTACAAAACATCAGACCCTCGACAGTCCCGTGTGTTTACGACATAGAATGTAGCCAGTGCATCTTATACCTATATTGATAGACGGTGACCCTGTATAGAAGGAATTTATCTACTATAAAGGGAATGTCATAAATTTGATAACCACTGAACTCGGCTTATAGTTAAGCATCATGACTTCTCTTTTCAACCATAGCGCATTGGTGATACCAATCGCGACCAAGATAGAGCCCGTGTTCACAAAAAACAACATCTAATACTAGCTCATTTCATATATTCTTAATGAGTTTACTGAAAGTTTCTGTTATTTATATAATTGACAGGAACACGTAGTCTTGAAACATAATTTGAAGGGTATATCGTGAAATTTATTAGGATCATTCATTCACGAATAATATATTGCTGACGGACAAAAAATGGCAAGTCTTGTTTAAAAAAGACAATATCGAGAATCAACCAACTGACATTCTGCCTGCCGACGGAAACTCATACTAAACAGAAAATCTGCCAACTTAAAAAGAGCATCCAAAACTTTATTAACATGCTACAAGAAAAGCTTCTTCCAATTATTTAGAGCTTTTTTTTAATTGTTTTTTCAATGTGATTTTTGTGTTCAATATTTAAATAAAAATAATAAGTTTCAACAGCATATTATAGGCATCCCTTCTTTCAATAGTTTACGTTGCGTGTCTGTAAGCAACTTTTATATTATTAATACTATTATATATATATATTATATTATATATATATAAATATAGTACTCATATATATATATATATATATATTATATATATACTATTATATATCTATATTAATATATTTATAATATATATATTATATATATATATATATTGGGTGGTACTATGTATAATATATAGGAGAGAGAGAGAGAGAGAGAGAGAGAGAGAGAGAAGAGGAGAGAGAGATAAGAGAGAGAGAGATGCAGGGAGAGGAAGAGATAGAGAGATTACATAGCATGAAGGAGAGAGAGAGAGAGAGAGAGAGAGAGAGAGAGAGAGAGAGAGAGAGAGAGGTTTTAAGTTTTAAAGAACAAAAAAGCCTTTTTTTCGTCTTTCTTTTTTTTTGCATCAAAATATGAGTCACAATTTGATGGAACAAACACTTTTAAAAAGAACTTCTCCAATCATTTCCAAATTATAATAATAATTTATTTTTGCAATATATCATATATTTAATATAGATAGTATATACTATATTAATATAATATATATACTATATTTAATATCTATAATAAAATATTATTTTATAGATTATATTAACTATTTATATATATATATATTATATATTTATAATATTATATATTATATATATATTGTATTGTTAAATAATCATGTTTAGAGCATTGGTTTTTATTCATTATATATAATATTAGGCTATATATATATTATAATATATATATATATATAATATATATATATATATATAATATATAATATTATTTAGTATTTATTATATATTATATACTATATAATTATACTATATATATATAATATATTTTAATATAGTATATATTTAACCTTAGTTATCAGTTTATGTAGATTCATTGAAGAATTATCTTTAATTTTATTATTGAAAATAATGAAAATGAAAATAAATACAAAGTAATAAAACAAATTAATTTTAGGTAAAGTTCTTTAAACACTAGTTGAAATGAACATGAAATTATTTTCAATATCTTTTCAAAATTTGTAATTATATAATATTATATATATTATATATATATATAATATATATTATATATTATATAATATATATATATTATATATATATATTATATATTGATATATAAATATATATATAATATAATTATATATATTATATATATATATAGGCTAATGTTATCGTCTTCCATTGTGGCTCATTTTTCGTGCTATGATATATTTCTCAGAGTACTAACGACCCTTATAATAGTAGCGCTCTAGGGTTGGCCAGTAAGGCCTTCACACACCACAATTAGGCATCATACTTTTATATTTTTAGGCAATATAGTAATGACACTCCTATTGACTACATGCTCACGTAGTACTTCTTTTGCCTTCTACACCACAACAGTTAGGCTTCTCCTAATAACTGTTTCCAAATCATTAGTCAGGTACGGCCTTTTGACTTCACAATCCATAGTAAAATTTTTTTTATTGCACCACCGCAACAGTAGCAATTTAGCAACCACTAGTAGAAGCTTTTAAGAAAATATTCTCAGTAGGACTCAAAAAAAGTTAACTGGAGAAGGCATTGTGATAACTCTAAAGAACCCCTTTGATGAACTCCTCCTTATTCTCGTGACTTGAGAGTAGACTGGCTCCCCAATGATGGACGTTAGTGTACTCACAAAAAAAATTGAAAATTGGTGTAACTACTTCTTATTGCAACTAATTTCTTCATATATATATCTAGCAAATATTTTCTCATTCCATTTTGTTATAAACGCCACTCATCTTTCACTGCTGTTATAAACATCACCCCTCTTCCACTGCTGTTAAAAAACATCACCCATTCTTCCACTGATGTTTTATTAACCCAGCACTCTTCCACCGCTGTTATAAACATCACCCCTCTCCACTTGCTGCTTTATAAACACCTCAGCACTCTTTCCACTGCTGTTATAACATACCCTTCACCCACTGTTGTTATAAACACACCCTTTCCATGCTTGTAATAAAACATCACCCCTTCTATCCCACTGCTGTATAAAACCAGCACTCTTCCAAGCTGTTTATAAAATTACATCCACCCCTCATTCACTGCTGTATAAACACCACCCCTCATTCAACTAGCCTGTTTATAAACATCACCCCTCTTCCACTGCTGTTATCAACACCATCCTCTTCCACTGCTGTTAATAAACGTACCACCCTTCTTACCATTCTAGCTGTCTGAAACCACCATCCCTCTCCACTGCTGTTTATAAACATCCACCTCTTCTTCCACTGCTTGTTATAAATACATCACCCCTTCACACTGCGATATAAAACAATTCCCCCCTCGTTCCACTGTCTGTTATAAACATCACCCTCTCTTCCATGTCTGTTTATAACCACCATCCCTTCTTCCATCTGTTGTTATAAACATCACCCCTCTTCCACTTTGTTTAACATCACCCCTCTTTCACTAAGCACTAAACCTTTTTTTTAAGTGTTATAAACATCACCCCTCTTCCACTGCTGTTATCAACACCATCCCTCTTCCACTGTTGTTTGAACCATCACCCCTCTTCCACTGCTGTTATATATAAACACCACCCCTCTTCCACACCTGCAAATAACTTTTAGTGTTCTTTTCTCTTCCACGCTGTTTAAACAATCATACCCTACTGTCCAACTTTTTTAAACATCAGCCCCGTTCTTATCCACTGCTGTTATAAGCATCACCTCCTCATTCCCACTGCTGTTATAGCCACCACCACTTCTTCACTGCCTGTTTAATAAACATCACCCCTCTTTCTCTAGACGTCACCTATTATTTTTAACCGAGATTTGGATGTTTAAACGCATGACAAATATTTAATTCTAATTTCTATTCCTTTTAATATTATATATATATATAATATATATATATATATATAATATATATATATAAGACTCATATATATTATATATATATATATATTAATATATATATAGTATATATATATATTATATATATATAATATATTATATTAATATAATATATATATATATATATATTATAATATTTATAATTAATATATAATATATATATATATAATATATATTATATATATATATATATTAATATATTTATATTAATATATAAATATATCTATATACTATATATATATATTATATATATATATATAGTATATAATTATATAATATAATATATATATATATTATATTATATATATTATATATATAAATATAATTAATTATATATATATTAAAATATAATAATAAATATATATTAATATTATTTATTATTATAGTAATATATTAATATATTATATACCAATATATATTTATATTTATATTACTATATATATATATATATATAATATATATATAATATATAATATTAAAATTAGTATTAATATATTATTATATTTTAATAGTTATATATTATATAAAAACTATATATATTAATATATAATATATATCTATATATTATAATATATATATTTATATATGAAGTATTATATATTTATTAATTTTTATATAATTATATATATAATATATTATATAAGTATATTTATATAATATATATTATTATATTATATATATTTATATATATATTATATATTATATATTAATATATATATATATTATAAGTTATATATAATTTTAATATATATATAGTATATATATATATATATATAATATTATTATAGTATATTAATATATTATATATTATATAATATAATAAATATAAATATATTTAATATATATATATATATATATATATATATATATATATTAATATATTATATATATATATCATTTCGTTCAGCTAAAGTCGGAAATGTTGTTAAATGGGGGTGTATTCAAGTAATCTGTAACGTCTGAATTATCTATGTGCATGTTCATAAAATTGAGTTGTTACTTTGACTTTATCATACCCACTGTTTTTTTATATTTTGGTGTTAAACTAGTCTTTATTATCTACTATAAAAATTAATTATATAAAAAGTTCTATAAAAACAAAATACTCAAGTAAGTAGCGTAATCTTCTTATTCCTCCTCTCTGAATTTATCAGTTTGAAAAGAGTTGGTTTTCAATGTTCACCAATGTACCAGTACACTCGTATAATTCCCATGATTCAGCCTTGGAACTCTGGCACTCATCTATGATAACCACAAATTACCTTTAAGAATTGTACAAAACTCTAATAGCCGGCAATCGCATAGAATCCTTTTGCGAGCATGAATTCTAACAATTCTACGACCTTTACTTAACTCCAATCCTTCTCTTATTCTGTTAAATCTTCTCTTTCCTTATCTTTTATATTATATTAACTTATATAAATATATGTGGGTATAAATAAAGCTAGTCTCAGCTTATAAGTATATCGTTTTTAAATGAGGTTAATTCAAAGGAAATTTACAAGTTGAAAATAATTGAGCATTCATACGAAACCTTTCATGAATAATTTGACTCCTAATGTAACTTAGACATGATGTTTTGATGGTATGTCTTCTTTAAAAACTCTAAAATACTTTACATTCTGATGTACAATATAGCTATCGAGCTCTAGCTATATCGTTTATAAGTATATAACAAAGAAATCTAAAGTTGAAAAATATTAGCATTCTTAATCTAAATAATTTAAAAAAAAATAAGTTAAGCGGGTAATCATTTACGAAAGAATATTGGTATATATATATTATGTTGATATAGTAATCTTCTTCTTTGAAAATCTCTAAAATACTTACAGTTCTGGTATGTTAAGCATAAAGCGTAGTATTCGACCTTTAGTAATTGATCGTTTTTAATGTTATAACAAAGTAATCTAAGGTTGAAAAAATTAGCATTCATACTAAATTACACACATGAGATAGAACAACATACGGTAGATAATTGTAGCATAAATTTTGATTAGCTACGTTTCTCTAACTACCCACAAAATTTACTTTATATTTTGATACACCCTAACACTTAGAGCATATATTGTCGAGACTTAGTGTAATATCGATTAATGTGTATATAACAAAGATTTAAGTTAAAAATTAAGTATCATAATATAATTAATATATTTCATGTAATAATTTGGCTCCATGTAATTTAGGAGTTTTTGATGGTATCTTCTTTTGTGAAAACCTCAATATTACTCATTGATATTTATAGTTAAGCAAAAGTCGCGATAGTCCGAAGCTTAGTATATCGTTTTAGTGTTATAACAAAACAAAAAAAAGAAATCTAAAGTTATGAAAATTAGTGCCATATCTTCAGCAATTTCATTGTAATAATTGGTATAATTCAATAGGTAATATAAGCAGGTGTTTGAGGTATACTTTTTGAAGAACTCTTAAAAATACTTTACAATTTCTGGTTATGTAGCAAGTCATAGTCTGAACTTAGGTATATCGTTATTATACATATATCTAGATATCAATATATAAGTGTTGAATAACAAAAAAAATCTTAAAGTTGAATAAATTCCACCATTTCCCATATCATTTCCATTATAATATTAGACTCTATGGTAAATTTATTGCCAAGTAGTGTTTTAGGTATCTTCTTGTAAGAACTCTAAAATTAATTACATTCTTCTATACATTTATATGTAGCAATAAAGCGTATCGGCTTTAAGGTTCTATCGTTTAAGTGTTATAGTAGTATACAGATAAATCTAAAGGTTAAAATTAGTACATATACTAAAATCACTTTTAATGGTAAACAATGGTAACTCCTAGTAATTCAAAGATGAGTGTAAAGGTTCTCTTCTGAAAACTTCTAAAAAACGTACATCTAGTTATACCTGATTAGCTATAAAAGCGTTGTCGAGTTATAGTAATATCGTTTTAAGTATTTTATTATAACAAAGAAAATCTAAATGTTGATAAAATTAGCATTTCATACTAAATCACTTATTCATGTAATAATTTGGTAACTACTTGAAATAAGCTTATACTATTATGTGATTGAAGTTTATAGTGAATATACCGGATGTATTACTTAAACTCATATCGGATAAGTGCCACAAATTTTTTGATGTGTTTGAGTGATTTCTGCACAGCAACTTTACTAATATTTTAGTTTTGAATGTTTTTTCCCTCACCTAGTTTGACCTTGTGTGAATAGGGTATTTTTATTTTTACAACTGTGAAATGTTCTTTTTTATTCCATAATTATAAGTAGTTTAATTTTTTTTTATTGTCAATGATCATGTTCGTAATGTATGATAACACACAAGATGTCATATGTGCAAGTGCTCTTGTCATGTCCATACAAGATGTCATATGTACAAGTGCTGATGTCATGTCCATACAAGATGTCATATGTACAAGAGCTGATGTCATATCCATACAAGATGTCATATGTACAAGAGCTGATGTCATGTCCATACAAGATGTCATATGTACAAGAGCTGATGTCATATCCATACAAGATGTCATATGTACAAGACCTGATGTCATGTCCATACAAGATGTCATATGTACAAGTGCTGATGTCATGTCCATACAAGATGTCATATGTACAAGAGCTGATGTCATGTCCATACAAGATGTCATATGTACAAGAGCTGATGTCATATCCATACAAGATGTCATATGTACAAGAGCTGATGTCATGTCCATACAAGATGTCATATGTACAAGTGCTGATGTCATGTCTACCTGTTGACGTACCGTAGGTACAGATGCCGTGCATAAGATTCCATCGCTAAAACTGTGGTTGGGGAACATCAGGGATCTTCATATATCTTCATCGCATTATTCTCGAAGAATGAAAACCCCTTTTTAGCTCTCTGGTTTCTCACTAAAGTATTTGTAATACTACTTTGAAGTTCTTGTAGCCACATTACACTACATTACATTACATTACTTTTGTACAGAGCTTCATTTCATTTAGAATCGACCACTATATTTACTTATTATTCCAATCAATTATATATTCATTAGGTTATTTATTTCTTACTGTCATTATTAATAATTCCTTTTTCTATTATTTATTGTTGATACCGCCCAGTTATAGCAATTATAGAATTTTCAATAAGTAATATTATATATATATAATATATAACAGTATATAGATATATATATATATATAAGATATATATTATATATATATTAATATATAAATTATTAATATTAAATATTAATATATATATTATATATATTATTTTTACCCCTTTTCTGGAAAAAGGGGGGGGAAATACAGCACGTTAAATAGATAGGTTATATTATATATTATATATATATATATATATATATATAATATATATATATATATATATACATTTATATTATATATAAATATAATTATAATATATATATAATACATATATATATATATAATATATAATTTATATATAATATATATATATATATATAATAATAGATATATATATGCAATGTTTTTTTGAATTATATTTGTTTATAGATAAATTTTATGGTTAATTAAAAATTTCATAATCGTCACATCACTAATATATACTATATATATATATATAATATATAATATATAATATATATAAATATATCTATATATATATTATATATATAATATATATATAATATATATATATACTATATATATATAGTATATATATTGAAGTTTCTAAATTTTATATTGAGATTAAAATATTTATATTAAAAAAATAAGAATTTTCTCCCTAGCAGTATTGTGATATTTTGCTCCTTGGACAATAGAGATGAGAAAATGAGTAATATAACTATATAAGTAATTTTTTCTTTACAGGTTACCACCACTTACTGGCAGGGCCCTTTTCAAGTGTGTGTGTGTGTGGGGGGGGGGGTCAGAATTGTAAAATAAACAAAATAGTGCAGAAAAAAAACTACTTATTCAATGAACAGGTGCTGGAAAAGTTGGCTCACCACAGCGAGCATGCCTTAGAGTTTCCAATTTAACACTAAATTCATAGAAGATAGGCAAACCTTGTATTATGAAGGCGGCGAATAGATGGGCAATACTCTCAAGTACCTGCTGGTGTACCTATAGAAAAGAGTTGCAGGTAGAGGGCGAACGAAACAAAACAGATATAGAGGATCAAGGGAGTTTAAAAATAGGGACAGTTTATTAGTCTCTTAGTCATTGACTAAGCCCAATCGAAAAAAAAGGGTTGAACAAGATTCTCTTCCCTCAAATATGAGAACAGTAGTCTATACAAGGGCAGATAGGATCCTTATATAATTGGAGTAACTTCGAAAGGAAAAATGTGAATGATTTTAATCATATAATGGCTTCATATTTATATAAATTGATATAGAATAAAAGTTTAGTAGTGTTCCTATCAATACTCTTATAAAACCAATGGTTATTTATTTACCCATAGTGTTTATTAGTTTTAGAATATTAACTCATAAACTCAAAGGGTCGACACAACAACAAAAAATTTTACTCTACAGCCAGCCACAGGCGTTAGGATAGGTTAGGTTAGATAAGTTTTGTTGGATTCGTTTGAGAAACTAAATAACCAGATTTTTTTTTTTATTAACAAATGTCCACCATTTGGGTGTTGGTCCCTCTTAAGTTGCAAACAATATATCTATGAATATAGAACGGCCGCCAGGTTGTTTCTTTCATTTGTCTGTTTTTTTCAATTCATGTTGATGGTCATTAATATTTTAGATACAAATACACAGTGTAACCCTTTAACAATAGGAGCATACTATGTAACCCTGTAGAAAGAAAACTTAGAAAATGTATTTGCATAAGGAACATATGAATTAGATTTATCTGAACATTTAATTATTTTTACATTTGAAAATACTCTGTTTCACTTTCAACTATTTTTTGCTCTTAATTTGAAAAGGTATCTTTCCTCAGGTCATAAGTTTTTTCAAGTTTAAATAATCCTAATGTATGGCAAATAAATTAAGAGTATGATGGCAGAATAATATTAATCGACCATAAGATTATAGTGGATCAGTAAATATATTTATCGATTGAAAATATTTTCTTTATAAAATTTTTTCTACTCTTCCCTTGGTACCATGTTAGAATAAATGACAAACTTTTTACTGAATACTATCTTTTACTTACCACTAACTGAATGGTAAAATAGGAATCGTATATTCCTCAATACAGAAAAGTAAAAAAATATGTATCGTTATTTGAAGGTAAATTTCGTTTAAAAAATATATTGGTTATTTGAAGGTAAATTTCGATCTAACTAATTTTAGGTATTTTAATCAATTTCCACGATAGAAAATGAATGTCTTAACATTTATTTTTTATCTCTTTCAGCGGTCATTCAACCCACGACCGCATTGCGGCTCAGGTCATATTATCCAGCCAGGCCAGTCTATCAAAAAATTAGTTATTATTGTATTTATTCATAAGGAAAATAAACTTAAGACCAAGAATTGGAAGAAATGTGAAAATTTGTGAAACTTAAAGCCGTACAAGTCATGCTTTATTAATCACAAAAAATGCATATAAATCGAGAACTATTTTTGTGTAGTGAATTATAAAGACTCTAGGTTTTAATCGTTCCAGAACAGAGGATAAAAAAAAATCAAAAGAAAGGATTGAAAACCACCTTGAACTTCGTTTTAGTTTCTCAATTCTTTCTCTTTGAAAAACAAAAGAGAAAAGTAAACCTCCCATTAATTCTATCAAACAACAATTTATTTCTTTTTCATGTTTTCCCATTGTTTTTTATGCAGTATTCTGAGTCTGCTTATCACAAAATTTCTAGAAGTATACCGATCCATCACATTTGGGTTTATTTTATATTCATTATTTTTGGAGATCTTGATACAGAATGTAAGGGCGGGGGAGTGGGGATTGGGAAGACAGGGTGTACATATTAGATCCCAACAGTTCATAATATGACAACAACTTGCCGACCACGTGGACGAGTTCCGTTGATGTGTTTTGTAGAAGTAAGAGGCGAACTAAATGAGATGAAGTGGTCCATGCCGATCTCTTTATTTATTTAGTTCATTCTTTTCACCCCTTTCTCTTAACTATTTCTTTCTTTCTTATATCTTTTCTCTTTTCCTTTCATGATTTTTTCATTTTAAAGTTTTTTTTCCTTCCGAAAGTTTTATACTAAGTGACTCTCATCCAACACAATGAACCCGTCGGTCGTATACCACACCTCTATGAAATACTCTCAAGTTAATTTTAATAAGGTAATTTTTAGTTAAAATTTTATGATAATCTGGAACAAGGAGTAAAAAATAAATAATAAAAATAACATTCTAATGGCTAATTCATTCAAAAGCAATTACGAGGTAGACACGAGACATAATATGTCAAATTTCAGATGATCTATTTATAAGCTTTAAATCCATTTACATTTCATTTATCCAAAAGGGTAAAAAAAATAGTTAATTGATAAAAAAAACATTTAATTCCCGCTCCCAAAATCTAAGAAAAATTAAATATAAACAAAATAAACAAATGCGAATTCTGTAATACATTGATGCTATAAATAAAAACAAGTGTTATTTTGTTACGAAGTGGATTCTTTTGAAGTTCCCAACGAAACCTAGGTTCACATTATTCTCCAAAGAACAAAAACATATTTACTTAAAAGTGCCTTGCAACAGTAACCAAAATCCTGGCCTCTTTTTATTTATTACATGATGATTAATATTACAAGATTTTGAAAAATATCAGTTAGTTTTATATGGTTACACTACAGATAAACAACAGTTAGGTCCGTAAACTAGTAAAAAAATGATCAAAATAAAAATCCCACACAATCCCTCCACCTTAAACCAAATTTCATAGCCGAGTACAGGTTCAAGCTTTAATGAGGAGAGATTAAATCCGGCAAAACACAGATGCAGAGCAAAGAGTGGCTGGAAAGAAGAAACATTATAAAGCGAAGCATAGCCTGGGTGCAAATGTCCTTCACAAATAACATGTGTAGAACATTGCACCCCAGTTCAAATACTAATATAATATAATAAATATATATGTATATATATAATATACTATATATAATAATATAGTAATATATATATACTATATAATTAATATATATTAATATATATATATATATATATATATATATATAATATATACTTAATAATATATAATTTATATATATATATATATATATATATATATAGTATATATGATTATAGATATATATATATATATATATAATAATATATAAAAAATATATATAATATATATATATATATAACTATAATATATAATATATAATATATAATATAATATATATATATATATATATATTATATATATATATATATATATATATATATATATATATAATATATATATATATATATATATATATATAATACTATATATCATATATATATATTATATATACTATATATACTATAATATATAACATATATATATATATAATATACTATATATATATAATATATATATATATATATTATATATATTATACTAAATATATATAATATAATCATATATTAATATATATAATAAATATAATATATATATAATATATAATATATAGTAATATATATATATATATATATATAAAATATACATAAATATATATATATATATATAATAATATAATATATATATATAATTAATATATATATATATAATATATAATATATATATATATATATATATAAACATAGCTAATATATATATATAGTCTATTTATATGGGTAAGAGTAAATTCAAAAAAGAATTGCAATAAAAATTGTATTATAATTAAGAAATATAAATGTATTATTTGTGCCATAGATTACAATTTAAAAATAGTTAAAAACAAGATCACGTGTTCATACTGTTATGGATATAATATTAATATATACTATAAATATATATAATATATATATTATATATATTATATATATTATATATACTATAATAATAATTTTATAGTATTATATATATATATCTCTATAATATATAATAATATTACTATATATATATATATATATATATACGCCTCTTGCGCAGGAGGTTGACTCACCGACTCTCATACGAGAGCGCTGTCCAACCACCGCTAGCGAGTGGAGTTACTCTTCATGGGGGCGAAAAGTAAAACTCGACTTCCTTAAAACGTTGGTGCGCTGTTTGCGGATGCCGGCCTTAAAGTTTCGATTTCTTTGTAGTCCCCCCTTTACCCTCTGAAAGGGCATAAAGCCACGATTAAAATTAGTATATATATATATATATAGTACTAGATATATATAGTAATATATATATATATATATATATATACTATATAATTATATATATAATAGTTAATATATAATAATATATATATATATATAATATATATTATATATATATAATATATATATATAATATACTATACTATACTAAATATATATATAATAATATTAAAATATGTTTTTTAAAAAACCACTTAAAATAAATAAAGGAAAATCGTTAGAAAGAATAACTAAAACGCCGAAAAAGTGTAGCGTTGCGAGACTTATATCCTTGTCTCTCATCAGAACCAAAAAAAATTTTGCAATCTATTAAAACAAAAATATTGAAAAATAAAAATAAAAAATAAAACTAAACCCATATCAAAATAGGTTCCCGATCACATTTTTATCCTTTTATTCTTATCCCAGAAAATTGAATTATTTCAAAGCAGAGTCCCTTTAATATGACGCTGATACAAATCTTTTTGTGATTGCTATCAAGTTGAAAATCCTTACGAATGTTAAAATACTTGTTGTAGAAATGAAAAAGACCTCAATAATTGAGTCTAAGTTTTTATCGTTGGACGCAAACAACAAATCCTGCACCATTCCAATAATAACGATGGAATCTTCTTTGATAAAATGTCAGAATACAGCTCTACTTCATGCCTCTCCTGATTCACCCATGTGCAATCTTTTATTTTAACCCTTTAAAATTTCTCAAAGTATAAAATTTTGCAGATATAACAAGGAATGTTGTAAAAACCTCCCATTCCTTCTCGTTTTGTGGTATTATTAGAAATTAGGATTCTTAAAGGTATCAGAAAAACTTAAAATTAAATTAATGTTAAATAAATGTTTAAATATAAATTTAAGTTCAAAAAGTTGGGGTGAAAAAGGAATAACTTTTAACATTTTCCATGACAAAACGAGAGCAATTTCTTAGTCCTTGAAAATTAGAGTAGGCATGTTTATATTGACTTTAATTAAAAGATATCTCTTTCTCAGAATAAGTTGAAAAATAAAATCCAAGTTTCTTGTTGGAGAAATTTTGGATCACAATAATGGAAAGCTTAGAAACATATAGATAATATTATTTTAAATATATGGGGCGTTGAAAAGAAAAGTGATGGAGAAGTTGATTTGTATGAGTTGGCTTACGAAAAAGCTTAAAGCCCATGGAGTTTCCAGTTTATATAATTACTAATAAGGTCAAGGAAAAGAATGCATCCTTCATTTTGACCTTCAGAGGTAAAGATGATTGTTGGAATCAAGACATTAAATTGTGTTCACGAATGCGATCAATTATAAAAAAGAATTTAGTACTAGATAGCAAGAACATCAGTCTACATACTCTCTTCAGAAAACCCTTGGAATTAAAGAGGCAGCGTGGAAGAAGGTCTGGTCTCAAAAGAACTGCTTTAAATGTTGCTTACATGATCTCAAACTACCTTCCATACTGTACCAAATGGTAACTTTTGTTTTACTATTTGTAATATCATCTATAAGGCTTTTTTACAAACAAAATGTACCTGTGAAGTTTTCACAAGAGATAATTTCTTTCTATTAAGTCAGATATCAATCATATCAACTTTAATTATGAAAGACATTTACAGCAGAAATTATTCAACCTTGTTTAATTCCCCTAAGGGCCAAATTTTCTAATTACTAAATATGTACTAAATTATCCGACTATCAACTTGATGTTTTTGAAGCACAATTATTGGGTTTTGGGCTTGGCTTTTCTATTGAAATTTCTCCTTTCAACAAACTTAAAATTTTGTCATCATTTGGTTCACATAAAAACTTACTTCCTCTTCTAGTGAATAATGAAACTATAAACAGTCGAATAACCTTCTTCCTGACGAAGCGTTTTACTAATGCCATTTCCTCTCTTAAAAAGAAATAAAGGATATTATCATTCGCAAACTGACAAAGGGGGCTGGGTGTTTATTTTAAACTTTGTTGATTTTTGTTTCGCTCCAAAGATAAGAACTCTAAATCAATTGATTGCCAAGTCCTTATTCACTTCACTAAAAAAAGAATTTTACAACTAGAAGGATTTGCAATTTGATTCCAATCACAACAAACGATCTTATATCATATCATATAAGGACTTGCTTTGAAAAATTAAATTTTTGATAAGATAAAAAAGGATTAAGAATGTGACGCCCTGTCTCTTTGCTTGAATTTATATTTTTTCATTTTTTATGTGTATTTCACAGAATATTTCATCGTGTTTTAGTAATTTGTAAAAAAAATGTTAGTTCTGATAGGAGACCAAGAATATAAAGTCTCGAAACGTAAACTTTTTCCCGTTTAGTTATTTTTCCTAAGATTTTCCTTTATTCTATTTTAAAGTGGTTTTAAAAAATATTTTAATATTTACAGAGCTTTGATGTTAATTAGAGGTTAAGTAAAGAACTCATAACTTCGTACCCTCCTTTTATTTGTTAGAATATGCTACAGGTAACAGACGAAAATTACTATATGGAGCAGGCACTGCCCTAGACTACGTTTAGATGAATCAAAAACAGGCGAAACTCTGCCTGTTTATGCTCATGTCCCAATGCCTCTCCCAATAGGCCATTAACATCACAGCAAAATAC
Source organism: Trachelipus rathkii (assembly GCA_015478945.1). Classification (NCBI taxonomy): domain Eukaryota; kingdom Metazoa; phylum Arthropoda; class Malacostraca; order Isopoda; family Trachelipodidae; genus Trachelipus; species Trachelipus rathkii. The sequence continues at coordinate 18,308 of JABUQX010136266.1, read as the reverse complement.
AATTCCATCTGTTTGCTTTCGCAATAGTTCAAAACTGTGCTCTTCTGCTCTAAATGAACTAATTTTACACCTTTCTCTAATAGAGTTCCAGCCCATGAATCCTAGAAGCCAGCGCGAATTTCTAAGTCGTTGTGAGAGCTTAGAATCTCGTACAATATACGTTAAAACTCCTCCTGTGTGAGTTTCATATGTGAACAGTCCATAGATGTTGTGGATAGTCAGGATCTTATAACCTGTGTCATATCGGAGGGGTCATCCTCTGAATAAACAGTAAAATCATCGGGAGAGCACGCAGCAAGATCCATACTGACAAGCAGGACTCACAGATTCACTTTGCGTGATTTCTGCTTCTTCTTCATGGTAATGAATTTGAAGAGAAACCTGCACATCTTCTTTTTCAGCGGCAGCCATCAGCACATTGCGTGAATCGCAGATTCTGCCAAATCATACATACAGCAAATTTGTCCATACGCTACGTCTACTTAAAACCAGTTTACTCAGATTCCCTGGAACGTGAATTGCAGGTATACATTATATATATATATAATATAATATATATATATATATATAATATATATATATATATATATATATATATATATATATATATATGATATAATATATATATTATAATATATATATATATAATAATATATAATATATATATATATATATATATATATAGATATTATATTAAATATATATATATATATATAATATATATTATTATAGTATATATATATTATATTATATATATAATATATATATATATATAGATATATATATTATTATATAAATATATATATATATATATATATATATATATATAATATTATATTAATATATATATAATATATAAATATATATAATATATATATATATATAATATATTATATTATATATAAATATATCTATATATAATATATATATATATAAATATATTATATATATATAGTATATATATATATATTTATATTATATATATATGGGTGTGGTGGTGGTGTGTGTGTATGTGGTGTTGGTGTGTGTGTGCTGTGTGTTGTGTGTGGTGTGTGCGTGTGTGTGTGCTGTGTGTGTGTGTGTGTGTGTGTGTGTGGTGTGTGTTGTTGTGTGTGTGTGTTGTGGTGTTGTGTGTGTGTGTGTGTGTGTTGTGGTGTGTGAGTGTGTGGTGTGTGTGTGTGTGTGTGTGTGGTGTGTGGTGTGTGTGTGTGTGCTGTGTGTGTGTGTGTAGTGTGTGTGTGTGTGTTGTGTGGTGTGGTGTGTGTGTCTGTGTGTGTGTGTGTGTGTGGTGTTGTGTGTGTGTGTGGCTGTGTGGTGTGTGTGTGTGTGTGTGTCGTGTTGTGTGTGTGTGGTGGGTGTGTGTGGGTGATTGTGTGTTGTTTGTGTGTGTGTGTCGTGGTCTTGTGTGTGTGTGTGGTGTGTGGTGTGTGGTGTGTGTGTGTGTGTTTTGTGTGTGGTGTGTTGGTGTGTGTTGTGTGTGGTGTGTGTGTGTGTGGTGTGTGTGTGTGTTGGTGTGTGTGGTGTGGTGGTGTGTGTGGTTGGTTGGTGGTGTGTGTGTGTTGTTGTTGACGATACCATTGTGGTGTCGTGATGTGTGTGGTGTGTGTGTGTGTGGGTTGGTCTACCTCGTTGAGTCGACGCCCTTTTGAATCAAAAGAAGAACGAGAAGAACCAGAAGGGATGGGAGAGCTATTCAGAAAGCTCCCAAATATTTCTAGTTCTGAAATAGGAGAAAGGAGATGATGCCAAAGAAAAGTAAGATAATTCTAATCAAAACTCAGTAAATACAACCTTAATTTAGTTTGAACATTCGAACATTAAAATCAAAATTTATAAAAAAATTAAACACAGATTAAAAATTTTTATAAACATTTCAAGAAGAGGAACAACAAAATTTTTATATTTATGTCTTTCCGTTAAATATTTAATAGTATGAAGGAGTTTTAACGAAAAATAATTGACGAAGCTGAAATTTTTTTCCAATCGGGCGCTTTTTCTGGTACAATAAAATATTAAATTGATTGAATATAGAATGGAATTATTGAGAAAGTCCAGTTAAATATTTTGCGCTCAAAGCAAGATCGGTTGTTTCGTAGCGTCCAGGATATGATGAAGATTTCTTCGCATTATAGGACGACCAGGGCTAGCAACCCCGTGTCCTTTCCTTTTGCTTGTATCCTCTCTCTCTTTGCTTGTATCCTCTGGAGAGATCTGGGAGAAAGAGTTTTGAGGCACTAATGGAAGAAGATCTAGTTCTACTGAGAAGGCGAAAACCCTTACCTCAACAGATTAACTCGAGGACTGACCTGCTGTGAAACCATTGCGCCAGAAATGATTTTCTAGATTGCTCTAGGTAAGAAGTTCGGGCCAGTAAGAAGAAGTATGCTGGACCCAACCTGACCAGGCGAAAGCCTCCTTCCTGGAGATTGTTATGCAGAATATATTAATATATATAATATATACTCAACTATATAACTAATACTATATTATATATATAATACTATATATATATATATATATAATATATTATATATATATATATATATATTATATTAATATATATAAAATAATATTATATAAATATATATATATTATATATATATGATAATAATATATATATATATATATAATATAAATATAAAATAATATTAATATAATATATATATTAATTAATAAATATATATTTATATATAATAATATAATATATACTATATAATATATTTATATATATATATATATTAATAACTATATATATATAGATATATAATATATATATATATATATATATAATTATAATATATATAATAATTATAATACTATTATATAACCAATTGTCCAAAATAAATGAAATGTTATTCATTTGCCAAATTATTTTTGTACATATCTAAGACTAATACATGCCCTAGTATATTGCCCATTGTTTTAAAATTTAAGATTAAAAACAAAACAAAACCTTGGTTACTAGTTCGCTATTGCAGAATTACGAAAAATTACGGAATTGAGATTAAATGCTAATGATTTAGCATCCCCGCTAACGGCAATTCTGCCCAACTTGTTTCAAAGGTATTCTCCGAGATTCGATCACAATCGCAATTCCGCAATTTATTTTGGTAGTCCTATTCTGCATTTGCGGAATTGCGGACTTAATTCCGAAGGCACCTGCTGATATTATATAATATAATTATATATATAATATATAATAATCAATATATATATATATATAGTATATATAAATATATATATATATATTAAATATAAAACAATTTATATATTAGTCTTTATATTATAAATTAAATAAATTGTAAAAGTTTTATTTAACATACTATACATTCATAAGTTATAAATATAATGACATCTATCATTTGTTCTCCTCCCTTTTGATCTCCAATCCATCATCTCTGTTAATCTCTCTCCCTCTCTCATTCTTTTCACATGTCCAAACCATCATAACTGGTTTCTCGCACTCATTCCAAAACAGGTTCCACTTCCAGTTCTATAAATACCCTAATAATAATAATGATATAACTTTACATAAAAAACATTACATACTTTCTATATAGCAACCATATACAGAGATTCTAAGAAACGTTAATCTCTCTCTCTCTCTCTCTCTCTCTCCTCTCTCTCTCTCTCTTTCTCTCTCTCTCTCTCTCTCTCTCTCTCTCTCTCTCTCTCTGCTTGAAGTTTTCTATGTTTTTGGAGAATTTCAAATTGATCCTGAACTGGGCTTCAGCCCTCATTGTCCTAGTCACGTCAAGATTTTTCTGAGCGAGGCCTGTGAGAAAGACACCCCCTCTTAAAAGTATTAACGCTAAGTTTTATAATGTGAAGGGTGATACTCTACGTAGCATTTTGGTTGTGCTGGAGGTGCTGCTTGTAAATTACTAAAGTGATTCTTTAAAGTTAGATACTTTGTTATGTTGAGTAATGCTATTAATGTTGAATTAATTATTATGAAATAATAGTCTGGGTTTAAGCATTATTTCTTACTTATTATTATATAATTAAGTATGATAAATTTTGATATTCATTTTGACCTAATTGAGTAGTATTATTATTTATTATTATTATCTATTATCTATTATATCTATTTATACTATTATTATTAAATTATTAATTTATTATATTACATACTTACTTTATTTATTTATCTATTTACTTATTTGTATTATATGTATTTATATTATTATTTTTGTTCTATTATTATATTATTATATCATTTATTATTATTATTATTATTATTATTATTATTATTATTATTATTATTATTATTATTATTATTATTATTATTATTATTATTATTATTATTATTATTATTATTACTGCTCATATCCAGTTCGTGAAAAAGTACAACAAGATTGGCAAAAAATATTTTTAGAAACCATAGATAGTTTGAGGTGGTAAAATTAAAATATGAGAAAAAATGGTTGATAAGAATATACGTGAATGTTTGAATGTTTGAGAGGGTTGAAGATGATATGCTATTTGAAGCTGAGGCTTTGTTATTTTTACATAAATTATATACAAAATCCTTTGATCGTTCTTTGCACATTGATCACATTTATTGAGCACATTAATTGGTTGAATGATGTAATATCTGTAATATTTTCTGCCCTAAAACATCAACATTATCGCATGTACTTCGCCAGTTTGAATATTGAGATTGAAAAAGGAGTGTAGTATGAAATAAATTAAAATGATCTCTGAATATGATATCTTTTTTGCAATCATAAAGCTAAACTGTACTTGCAGAAACTTAATGGGTAAATTTATATTTTTCCTAGGAGAAATTATATATAGGTCAGTTTATTAAGAATTCTAAATAAGTGTTACTGAATAGTTCTACATATTGTTATTGATAAGTACTATACAACCTTAGTGAATTGAAATAAATATGTGAATAAATATATATTAGTATATATATAGTATATATATATATATATATATATATACGATATATATATATATATATATGATACTAGATATATATATATATAATATATAAATAATATAACATCATATAAATATAATTAGTATATATATAATAGTATATATATATATATATATATATATATATATATATATATTATATATAGATAGTATATAATATTATATAAGATATATATATATATATATATATATTAACATATGTATAAATATATATTATATATTATAATTAGAAAACAATTATAAATACGAAAATATATATATAATATCTATAATATATAATATATATATATATACTATATATATATATATATTATATATACTATATTATATAATATAATATATATATATACTATATAAATATAGTTTCCAAATATTTGAAATTTGAATAGTCAAACAAGAAATGATGAAGACAAAAAGAACAAAATGCAGGAAGCCATATGAATGTTTAATAAAATCAAAATTGTGGGATTAATTAGAACTTTATCATTTCTGACTTGGAGTTTTATGTTAAGAGCATTATGTACTTGTGATGTCACTAAGATACGACATCACCGAATCCGCAATCCGCCATCCCCATTCCGACAATGACGTATTCTGGAAGATCCGCTATCAGAATCTGCTCGAACGGAAGATGAAAAATCCCCAATCGTGTAAAATTTCAAACTCCACAGTCGAAGATTGACAAAGGTTTCTCCTTTCTCGATATCACTAATGTCACCGTACTCCTTATTGGCATACTACTCTAAGGACGTCAACTTACATAAGAACAACGTATTTGAATATGATTTCTTCACACGTACGCTTTATATAATATTTTTTCATAATATTTTATAGATTATACTTTGAAGTTACACTAAA
>JABUQX010136265.1:0-30696 GCA_015478945.1 Trachelipus rathkii | reverse complement strand
AGTTATAGCATATATAGCAGTAGCAGTTAGTATATATATATATATATATATATATATATATATATATATATATATATATATATATATATATATATATATAGCAGTTATATATATATATATATATATATATATATATATATATATATAAAGTGGGGTCTGGGGCAGGAGGCTGCTAGCCCCATTGATAACTCCTAAGCAGCCTCCGGGAAGAAACGCCACTTTATCGTGACAATGCTCACTCTCTTCAACATCTAATATTCTTCAATTGAAGGTGGTTATTAAGGTAAAATCACCGTTGGTCAAAATGACCAACGCTGATTTTTACCTTCCCTTGACCTTTTTGGGCCCAATTTTTACCTGTCCTTGACCTTTTTTGACCTTTACCTTTTTGGGCTTGACCTTTTTTTGAGCCCCAAATTTTTTACCTGACTTGACCTTTTTGGGCCTTTACCTTTGGGACTTTACCTTTTTTTCGACCAACCCTTCCGTCTTCATGGGTCAATTTGACCTACTGTATTTTTTGAGAACCCTAATTCTTTGAGAACCCTAATTTTTTGAGAGCCCAAATTTTTTGAGAACCCTGATTTTGAGAACCCTAATTTTTTGGGCAACCCTAATTTTTTTGGCAACCCTAATTTGGCAGCCCCTAATTTTCTGGCAACCCTAATTTTGCAACCCTTTTTCGAAGAAGGGTTGCGCCAAACGGTTGCGTCAGCAACCGTTGTACATGTCCCACCCTAATTTTTTCGACCAAACCTTTGGTCATCCATGGGTCAATTTTGGCCCACCCTAATTTTGGCCATCCCTAATTTTTCGACTTTTTTGATATTTCGGTAACATCTACACACACACACACACACACACACACACACCTAGCCTACACACCTAGCCTCCATATAGCCTACACCCAGCCTCCACATAGCCTACACCCAGCCTACACCTAGCCTACACCTAGCCTACACCTAGCCTACACCTAGCCTACACCTACACCTAGCCTCCACCCATCCTTCACCTAGCCTACACCTACACCTAGATTCCACCCACTGTACTCGTTAGCCAGCGACTCACACCTAGCTCCACCCAGCCTTCACCTAGCCTACACCTACACCTAGACTCCAACCTACACCTACACCTACACCTAGACTCCACCCAACCTTCACTTAGCCTACACGTGCCCCTACAACTTTGATGCCCCAACTTTGATGCCCCAACTTTAATGGCTCCCAATCACCGTAAGGAGTATCTAGTGATGCTCTATTAGTGTTCTATGAGTATTCTATGAGTGCCAGGTGAGTGCCAGGTGAGTGCCAATGAGTGCCAAGTGAGTGCCAATGAGTGCCAAGTGAGTGCCACATAGTGCCAAGTGAGTGCCACATAGTGCCAACTGAGTGCCACTTTTTTCAAGCCTTTTCTAGCCTCCCCTGAGCCTAGAATAGCCCTAATAGGGGTGTCTACCCCTAGGTTATAAGGTATGAGGAATCGAATGGTGTATATTACAATCTGCTAGAATGCTTCCTACTATGAGTTAGTATTTTTCTAACACTTATAGCAGGACAGAATGAGTATATTTCTCCAAAGAGCCACACATTTGAGACAAAGTGACCGTAAACGTCGAGTCCGCGTCCGCAGTGGTCAGCCCTCCGCGAAACCGCCGCCGCGTGCGCCCGCAGGCGCAATATTCACCGCCCGCCGCGAGCGCCCGCAGGCGCAATATTTCCGCGTAACCGCCGCCGCGTGCCCGCATGCCATATCCCTGCGTACCTGTTGCCGCGTGCGTCCTGCAGACGCAAAATTCCGGCAAGGAACGAAAAATATGATATCAATATAAACTATTCAAAGAATTTCAATATACTATGAGTCATTCGCTTTTACTACAATTGTACGAAATTTTATTAAAAACATATACTTTTCATACCCTAAAGCGGTAAATCAGTAATCAATAGAGGTTACGCTATCGCAACACCCTAGGGGATTAGTAAGCTTTTGTTTTACTGCTTTACTGTTTAACTCTGCTTTACTGCTTTAACTTTCTGCTTTACTGCTTTAACTCTCTGCTTTACTGCTTTTAACTTTCTGCTTTACCGTTTTTAACTCTGCTTTACTGCTTTAACTCTCCGCTTGTTTTACTGCTTCAACTTTCTGCTTACTGCTTTAACTCTGCTTTACTGCTTTAACTCTCTGCTTTACTGCTTTAACTCATATACATTACATACCTTAAAGCAGTAAATCAGTAAATCAATAGAGGTGTTACCTAACACCTAGGGGATTAGTATGCTTTTGTTTTACTGCTTTACTGTTTAACTTTCTGCTTTACTGTTTTTAACTCTCTGCTTTACCTTTAACTCATATGTTTACTGTTTTAACTCATATTTATTAACATTATGTTTTCTTTATATTTTTTATTTTTATTACTTTTTATTTATTATTTCTATTTTTATTTTTGTTTTAATACTTTATTTTTAATTTGTAATGTAAGAATAAAAACAGAGTTTCTGTTATATAAACATTTTATTTTAATAAAATTGTACGAAATTTTATTAAAACATATATTTTACTGCTTTACAACTTTAATTAAACTCATTATTCATTATCTACTTGAAGAGTATGGATGTGGAGAAATTTACGTTCCGAAGTCCCGCTACATGTCTTGTAGCTGGGCCAACAGGATGTGGTAAAACCTTTCTATTATTAAATATTTTAAAGGAAATGGAGATTTTTGAACAAACCACAATAAAGAAAGCATGGCGAATTCACGTGTAACCCGCAAAGTTTAAAGAATATAAAGATGTTATTCAATTTCATGAAGGCATATACGATATTAGATCGTTGGACAATATACATGACCACAAAATTATTGTATTAGATGATTTAATGCACAAATTGAATTTGGAAATAGCAGAAGCCTTCACAGTTTATTCTACCATCTAAATATCTCTGTGTTTTTCATAACGCAGAATATTTTTCATCAAAGCAAACATATGCGAAGTGTTTCTTTAAACACACAGTATTTACTGTTGTTTGGCCAGAGAAGAGACATGAGTCAAATTAATGTATTGAGCAACTCAAATGTTTCCTCTTCAAAGGAAAGAGTTCTTAAAGTATATAAAGAGGTTACTTCAATCCCCACGGTTATTTGATGTGTGAACTTCACCCCAAAAACACGCACCAGAGTGCTGCTCCGCACCAACATTCTGCCCCAGATAAAAGGTATATTATACCTGAATATAATGATGCCTCAGCTGGCAAAAGCATTACCCCACAAAAAATTTTAAAAGCTGAACCTTTCTTGATAAACAGAAATCACTAGTGAGGGGATGAGAAATTCATCCAGTGTGTATGTGAAGTCTGTTTAAATCTTTATAAAGGAAATGTTCCTTTAAACAGACCTCAGAAGGTAAAGCTACGGGAGTGTTATAGAAACATCATTAAAAATCTCTCCCTCAACATTAAAAATCTGAAAATAAAAAGAGTTACTACAGAGAGGAGGAGGAGTATTCCTGCCATTACTCTTCTCCGTTATATCCCTGATAACTAAGGTTTGTCTGCTAACAACATAAGGCTGCTGTACTCATATAATGAGTAGTTGATTGTTAAAACCATGGTACTCACACAATATATCTGCATAACTATTTTCATGATTCATCAATCATCTAATATGTTAAGATTGTTTGCAACATCGATAACAATCCATAAGTCATCATCATCCCACACACCACAGATATTACAAACACAATGCATTACAACCTCTTTCACATCAGCAGCAACAGTTGCACCAACAGAATTTATATTGTGAACGACTCATTAGCTTTTCAGCAGCCTCTACCTCCTAGCTTATATGATCCTAAAGTTGAACAGATAACCAAATATGAGAAAGAAGTGTACAGGATATTAAATTCAGACATTAACATCCATGAGAAACGCATCTTATACCAGGAGGCCATACAAAAATTGATAGATCTTAAAGACTTGCACCTACATCCAACCCTACGTAACCCGCTAACCGATGATGTAGATATACCTAATGAAGTAAAACTTGAAGTGAAAAATGAAGATAAATTTAAAAATATCCTAGAGGAGAGCTTACCTATTAGAGTGAGTAAATCAGAATAGCTTTATATAATATTTTAAAAGACCAATTAACTTTGAATGAAGCGGGGCAGATCGTAATTGATGATGAAATAGTTAAAGGATCAAATATTGTGGATTTGATAGCTGATCTCTCACGTAATTGGAAGAAAGGCCCTGTAAAAGGATGGAATGATATCAAACAAGAACTTCAGACTATTAATTTTCCCAGAAGTTTAATCTTAAATACAACACGATTAGCAGACTTAGATAATATCCCCGTGACACCTAGACCTGATTCAAGTCCATCAGGTACTTCTTACGCATCAGATAAATTTAAACGTGTTACCAGAGGACGAATAAGAAAAACACCTTATAATAGGCATAGTTGGATTAAATCGTAATTATGCATTATCATATATATTTATTTAGCTGTAATGTTTGTGTATAAATAAATGTTATTTTAAATCTTTTTCTTTCTTTATTCCTTCTTACCTAATTTCTCATTTATATAAATATATATATATATATATATATATATATATATATATATATATATATATATATATATATATATATAGCTCTCATATATTGTTGTTATATATATATATATATATATAACGCTACATGTGTCAGTAGACAACATGGAGGCGAAGGAGGTAGTTGATAAGTATTACTTCAATCTGAGGGAGCCAAATAGTTTTGGGGGTTTCAGTAGGTTTGCTTTAAGGTATCCTAATATTGAGAAAAAAGAGTTAAAAGCATATTTAGAGGGTGAAGAGGCATTTACTCTACATAAACCTGTAAGAAAAAATTTCCTACACGGAAAACCATATCTCCGCAGCTCGATAGCGTATGGCAGTTAGATTTATCGGAAATGATTAAATACAGCTCTTATAATGAAGGTTTTCAATATATACTTTTTACAATTGACGTATACTCTAGATACTTGTGGTTGAAGCCAATAAAAGATAAAAGATCAGCTACAGTTGCTGCTGTACTTGAAATTATAGAGGACGAGGGGAGAACACCTAAATCATTTTGGACAGATTCAGGAATGGAATTCAAGGGGCGAGAGTTTCAGGAGCTGCTCTGGGAGTATGGTATAAGCTATTACAATACATTTTCCGTAAACAAAGCGGCAATAGTTGAAAGAGTCCAACGTACTATTAAAGAACGCATGCACAGGTATTTTACTAAAATGAATACTTTTAAATATATTGATATACTGAACGATCTAGCTTATTCTTTATAACAGGTCTTACCATAGAACTATAAAGTCAACTCCTTTAGAAATGTCAAAAACTAGAGGACGTATGGCGTATATGGGTGAAAAAGAAAACAAAAATAAAAGATAATTCAGAATAAAGGTAAAACGATTGCGTAAGAGTTTCTACAGAAGAAAGGGTTTAGAAAAGGATATGAACTGTTGACTACCGAAAGCTTTAAAGTTCACAATATCCAACCATTCGCCTGGATAGTTTAAAGTTATATTATTTGGAAGATTTAAATGGTGAAAAAATAAAAGGCGGATTTTATAAACAGGGAAATACAAAAAGTAAGGTTTAATCCTGTAACTCATGAATATAAAATTAAAAATATTAGCTACGAGAGGTAAAGGAAAAAATAAGCAGTTACTATGGAGGGGATATCCTGCCAAGTTTAATACTTATATAAAAGCAAGTGAAGTTAAGAATCATTAATCAGTTGTCATTATAATCATGGAGAGTAGATCACTTTTATATAACTCTGCCTTCTTCAGCCTCCTTAGATTTACATCCCGATAATAAAACCTCCCTCGGATTTTACAACTAAAGGTGAATCCTATACAACTTGGAAAGAGAGGCATACTGCTAGAAATGATATTAATAATGACATAGAAAATAGTTCTACTGACCTATTCTGGATGGGGTACAGAAGTGGGGTAGAATGTGCTGAAACTATATTACAAGTGAAAGATACTCGCTATCTGAAAAGGACTACAATTGCCAAAAAAGCTGAATATCTACACAGTGCATTTATAAAGATAAAGAATAATTTCTTTGAAGAATTTACTTCTATGGAGGTCATATTTTTAAATCGGTGCCTGCTATTTTTAGTCATTTAAACGTTCTTTGATATGAGTATTATGTGTAAGGACTTGGTATACAAAACTGAAATGCGTACCTATGAAGATAAAGTAATAATATCTTTAAGTTCAAAAGTAAATGTAAACCTACGAGACCGTGACATGTTTTTTCTCGAACGATCACCATGGCAGCGTAAACATATTCGTAGACGTGATGCTGAGTTGGATATTTATGTTATCCCTACTATGTTGAAGAGGGTTATACTATCTGTGGAGAATAACCGCATGACTCCACATGAACAAAAAGATGAAGCAGATCGAGTACTGCATTATACATGTACCCTATCCGAGATGCTCAATCATCCAGGTATGGCTTATGTATATACAAATATAATTGATCATCAAATATGTAGGTAATACTAAAGCTCCTTTATTAAGAGTAGTATATTTTCCTAAAGAGAGTAAAGTTATAACATTCCCTAATGTTCATTATCTACCTCTGAATAGATCAAATTTTGACTCTGTACGTGTGCATATAAAAGATGTAGAAGGAAATCCTTTTCCCTTTACACACGGCATTGTTATGCAAAGTTCATATTAGAAAGAAACAGATGCAGTAATTACAGCATAATGGAATATATAAGAGGGGTAGTCAGATATATTTTTCATTCATTAACATACTCTCACAGTGTAAAGATAGTATAAGAAAGATACTCCTGTAATAATGAACGAAGAAAGGGTATTCAGGGGAACAAAAATGAGAGGGGTATGGCCTTGGTGGATTTTTTGCCAAGCTATGGAGAAGTGCAAGGCCTCTACTCAGAAGAGGTGGGGGAATATATAGGTAAAAAGCTATAAGAACAGGTTTGCATACTATTCAAGATATTGCTGCAGGAAATAATCCTCGTACAGCATTAAAAAGACGTATAGCCGATGTTTCAGATGAGATGTTGGATGATGTTAAGCGTAAAATAAGACGTAAAATGTCAGGACAAGGTCGAGGGATCAAGAAGATTGTCATAAAGAAAAAGACTAAGCGGAAAAAACCTCTAAAAGAAAAAATGTATTGATGTATTTGCTATTTAATTACTAACTGATAACTTTTTTACGATGTGTGTATATAAGTAAGGTTTTTCATGAAAATGTTCATTATACGGCCAGAGCTCGCACATGCAAGATGCATTTCCTTCATCCTTCTAGTCCTGATTGCTGTAAGAGTGAATTGGATCTCTTCTCCATGAACCCTACACAGATTAGCGTTAGCGAGTCCAACTTTATCAGTATTAATCCTCTGCATTCAATTATACAGATGTTCCTCTAGAGTTCAATATTCCAGGCACTTCTGATCAGTACTTAGATCCCTCTAATGTGTTTTTATATGTAAAAACGAAATTGACAAAACCTGATGGTACAGATCTTCCTACGGGTGATGACCATATAGTATATACAGAATCAAATTTCCTGTATACATGTTTCACCCAGGTTGAAGTCTATCTTAACGGAACTTCACTAGGTGCATCAGCGGCTAATTATCCTTATAGAAGCTATATAGAACATTTGTTAAATTATTCAGACGATGCTAAACAATCTCATCTCAAATCATGTGGTTTTTACAGTTTTTCAAAGATGAAGCTGCACATATAGATAAAGCAGCTAAAGTCATAAATAATACTTATGAATTTTATGGTCGATTAAATGGCGATATCTTCTCTCAAGAAAGACTCATTCTACCATCTGTAGATACTAGAATCATTTTATCACGATCAAATCCTAAATTTGCTCTTAAAATAAAAAGTAAGCCCACTGCTACAGCATGTCCAGAACCTGTTTTCAAACTGTTGGAGGCTTATCTCTATGTCAGAAAAGTGAAATTATCACCACAACGTCATTTGGAAATTGAAAATTCGCTTTTGAATACTACAGCAAAGTACCCTATTAAGAGAGTTGAAACCAAGATATTTAATTTCACTCAAGGATTATCGAGTATCAATCCTAACATTGTGAACGGAAATTTACCCCAGAAAGTAATAATAGGGATTGTGGAACATGAAGCCTACTCCGGGAATTATAAAAAGTCACCCTATAAATTCACACCTTTCGGACTTAGGGGTATCAGTTTACATGTGAATAGACTGCCTCACGGACGTGACATATGAAAATGTTATACAACTGAGACCTATCTCTCTGTTACCGACCTTTTTACGACTTAATAGCTAATACTGTATCATGTAATGATAGCGGGACAGGTTTAAATCTTGAAGAATACGCAAAGAATAGTAATTTATACGCCTATGATCTTACTGCAGACCTTTCAGCTTGTAACGCCTATCATTTAAACATTTTGAGAAAGGGCACCCTAGGACTAAGTCTCTCTCTTTTGGATCGAGTCTACAATCACCCATCACTGTAGTGGTCTATCTTGAGCATCCTCAACTCATTGAAATTGACAGAGTACGCAACGTACTTTTGAATTATTAAAGATGAATGAAGAGGAAATAAAATCGGTGTTTAAAAATGAACCTCGCTTTTTAGGAGTGTTTGCTATTAACGAAATAACCTGTAAAGTTTAGAAGGATACCTGCTTCCATATTCACAATACACGCTCTGGCCAAGATCACCTCAACAGGACATTGACTTCGCTTATAGAGCAAAACGATACTGTTCACATAATTGATTCTTTGAACTTAAAATTTATATTGAATAATCATTATATTACCTTATTTTTTAAATATAATAATGTAAGCTGTGTAAAAACTGTCTTACTCTGTTCAACCCTTATATTCCAATTTATGTGGAGTCTATTGTATTTATTTCATTATATGTTTTTAAATAATGTATGTTTTAATAAACTTGTAAATATATTTGATAAAAATTTGTATGTCAATGATTTTATAGTTTCTAGATTATGTAATAAATGCTTTAAAATGAAAAACGCGATTTTACTTCCCTTAATCGTATATATAAAAAGGTTTTAATAGTAATGGCCAATTTTTACTAAAATAAAATGTTTAGTATAACAGAACCCTGAAGTTTATTCTTACAACACAAATTAAAAATAAAGCATGAAAACAAAGTATAAAATAAAAATAATAAATAAAAAGTAATAAAAAATAAAACATAAAAAAAAACATAATGTTAATAAATAATTAAAACAGCAAAGCAGAAAGTTAAAGAAAAGTGGTGCAGAGAAAGGAAAGTAGTAAAGGTAGAAAGTTAGTACAGTGAAGCAAAGTAAAACAAAAGCATACTCATCCCCTTGGTGTTAGGTAACACCTCTATTGATTTTTTAGCACTGATTTACGTTTACATGTAATTTATATATTAAGCCAGTAAAGCAGAGAGTTAAAGCAGTAAAGCTGAGAGTTAAAAATAAAGCAGAAAGTTAAAGCAGTAAAGCAGAGAGTTAAAAGCAGCAATAGAGAGTTAAAGCACAGCAAAAGCAGGAAAGTTAAAGAAAAAGCAGAGAGCAAGCAGTAAAGCAGAAAGAAAGTTAAAGCAGTAAAGCAGAGAAAGCAGTAAAGCAGTAAAACAAAAGCATACAATCCCCTCTAGGTGTTAGGTAATAACACCTCTATTGATTTAATTATTTACCGCTATGCAAAGTAAGTATGGTGTTTTTACAAAAGCCTCAGTACAATTGAAGGTAGAAATGTGAATGACTCATAGTATATTTGAAAAGAAATTCTTTGAAGGTTTACATTGACATTATATTTTTCTGCTCAAGTGCGGGAATTTTTTGCGTCATGGACGCACGTGCTGCGGTGTTAATGTGATATGAGTGTCAGTGATGACGCAAGTGTCATGGAAATATGTTTGTGCCTGCGGAGCGCACGCGGCGGGCGGAGAATATTGCGCTGCCCGCGTGGATACTTCCGGCGGCGGTTTCGCGGAGGGGCTGACCTGCGGACGCGGACTCTGAAACGTTTGCGGTCACTGTCTCAAATGTGTAGCTCTTTAGATATATATTCTGCCATGCTATGAGTGTTAGAAAAATACTAACTCATAGTAGATGGGCATTCTGCGTATCGTGAATATACAACACCTGATCTCTCATACCTATAACCCAGGGGTACACTCCATTAGGCCATTCCTAGGCTCAGGAGAGGGTAGGCGCCTGCAAAAAGGGCACTGAGCTGGCACCATGTGGCACCCACGGCACCAGTGTGGGCACTCCACGGGCAACTCATTGGTACTCACTTGGCACTCATTGGTCCAAAACAGCAGAACACTAATAGAACATCACTAGATACTCCTACGGTGATTGGGAGCCATTAAAGTTGAGGCATCAAAGTTAGCATCAAAGTTAGAGGTGTAGGCTAGGTGAAGGTTGGGTGGAGTCTAGGTGTAGGTGGTTGGGTGGAGTCTAGGTGTAGGTGTAGGTGTAGTTGTGGTGAAGCACTGGTGGAGGTTAGGTGTAGGTGTAGGCTAGGTACAGGCTGGGTCTAAGTGTAGGTGTAGGCTATGTGAAGGATGGGTGAGGCTAGGTGTAGGTGTAGGCTAGGTGAAGGCTAGGTGCAGGCTGAGTGTAGGCTATGTGTAGGCTGGGTGTAGGCTGGGTGTAGGCTATGTGGAGGGTGGGTGTAGGCTATATGGGGGCTAGGTGTAGGCTAGGTGTGTGTGTGTGTGTGTGTGTGTGTGTGTGTGTGTGTGTGTGTGTGTGTGTGTGTGTGTGTATGTTAATGATATATCAAAAATAGGCTAAGCTCCCTAGCAGGCCACTGTACTAGTAGCCAAAATTGACGATGGATGACCAAATGTTTTATCAAAAATTAGGTGGGGATGATGTACAACGTATAGTTGACGCAACCAGCTTATAACCCTTCGAAGGGCCAACAGTGTACTAGGGCTGCCGAAAATAAGGGCTACCAAAAATTAGGGTTGCCCAAAAAATTAGGGTTCAAAAAATTAGGTTCTCAAAAAAAATTTGGGGTTCTCAAAAATTAGGTTGCCAAAAATTAAGGTTGCCGAAAATGTACAAAATTGACCTGGCTGGAAGACGGAAGGTTGGCCGAAAAAAAGGGTAAAGATCCCGTGCCGTCAAGGTCAGGTAAAATTTAGGGCTCAAAAGGTCAAGCCTAAAGGTAAAGGTCAAAAAGGTCAAGGACAGGTAAAAATGGGGCTCAAAAAAGGTCAAGGTAAAATCACCGTTGGTCATTTTGACCATCGTCGCGGAATGTACCCTTACTACTGTGGTTATTCAAGACCAGAATTTAACCCCTTCAATATATATATATATATATATATATATATATATATATATTATATATATATATATATATATATATATATATATATATATATATATATATATATATATATTAGATATAGTGAACCAGAATTTTTGGTTCGCCGAACTAACTCTCCGGAACCTTGAAAGTTCCTGTCGGAACTTCCATCCGGAACCGGAACTCCTTACTGACTCCCTGCTACATTTTAGCGAAATCTTGTCTGATTAACAAGTGGAGTATCTCTAGAAGTATCTAACATCTTGTCATATCCATATTGAGCTCTTAGTTCTGTAACAAAATTTGTATAAGCGGATCAGTAAATTTATTAAGTAAAAATAGGAATATATCATGAAGTTCTATTGACCTTTCAAAGTTTAAAAATCAGGGTCGATATTGCTTGAGCAAAAAAGGCAGATTTGCTCGAGTTTGTATAAATAACCCCGTGTCTCTCTCTCTCTCTCTTCTTCTCTCTCTCTCTCTCTCTCTCTCTCTCTCTCTCTCTCTCTCTCTCTCTTAAGCCATTTTCGTTTTTGCATTTTTGCTTACGAAACGTAAGAAATGCTCGAGTTTGCGTTCGTTTTTGTCAAACTTAGCTGAAAATCGTAAAATATGCTCACCAAACGTAAGGAATTTCCTTAATTCTGTAAGGTTGCTATTTCCCGTGCTTGCCGAATTTAGCATGTTCTTACGAAAAAATGTAAACAAACATGATGGCGGCGTGGTAGGCCCGTTTGAATTTCAAATGGTTCATTCAATAAAATTAACTTTAAATCCAATTTCTTCTAAATCGATAAACTCCATCACAATAGTTGATCAATTAATTATTTGTAATATAAACCATTTGTTATTTTTTTATTTCTGTTTATTCCAAAACCACCTGCTCCACAACAGCTGATTCCAATTTTTTGTAAACAAAAGTAACTTTTATGAGAAATCGCAATCGTTTATGCACAAAATTTGTGCTAAAACTGGGTAAGCATTTCTTATCGAGCGTAAGCACAAATGACAAACACGAAAACGGTCTTACACTCTTCATGCTTAAAAAAAAAATGATAAAAACTTATATTTTAACTTGAGGAAAAGAAATACATATTTGTGAATTGTGATAAACCTTTCTTGTGTTAACTTTAAGAAACTGTGTACTATTAAGTCTATTAATTACTATAATTAGTGAAAGCAAACTTATTTAGTTGAGTTTGATCAAAATTTGATCAAATCTCAATTTTCGGTTCGCCTATCAGCAAATCCACGTGGTAACCATTTGTTTATAAACAAAGTAGTGTGAATTGGGTTATCATGTGAACACTACCTTCACTAAATCGCTTTACTTAGCGAAAATCTGCTGATCAATTTTCTATTATTTTTGTATAATCAAGACTTGAAACTGGTAACCCAATTAAGGATTTTTTTTAGGACATTTGAAAAAGTGGAAAGTTCCGGTAAGTACCGGCCAGAACCAAGTTAGTTCCGGCTGGAACCGAACTTTTAAAAATAGAGGTTCCGGTAAGAACCTGGTGCAGCATACTTTTTATATATATATATATATATATATATATATATATATATATATATATATATATATATATATATATATATATATATATATATATATATATATATATATATATATGTATATATATATATATATATATATCAGCACAAAAGCCGTGACTTGTCTCTCAGGGTAGGCAGGCTTGAATTTAATAGTATATACATATATATATATATATATATATAAATATTTGTATATATATATATATATATATATATATATATATATATATATATATAGAGAGAGAGAGAGAGAGAGAGAGAGAGAGAGAGAGAGAGAGAGAGAGAGAGAGAGAGAGAGAGAGAGAGAGAGAGAGAGAGAGAGAGAGAGAGAGAGAGAGAGAGAGATATATATATATATATATATATATATATATATATATATATATATATATATATATATATATATATATATATATATATATATATATATATATATATATATATATATATATATATATATATATATATATATATATATATATATATATATATATATATATATATATATATATATATATATATATATATTTTTGTTATATATATATATATATATATATATATATATATATATATATATATATATATATATGTATAGAGATATATATATATATATATATATATATATATATATATATATATATATATATATATATATATATATATATATATATATATATATATATATATATATATATATATATATATATATATATATATATATATATATATATATATATATATATATATATATATATATATATATAATATAGAAAGTGTTGTATATAGGGAGAGAGTGAGAGGGAGAGAGAGAAAAGAATTTCATAAAAAAAAAAATTACAAACACTGATATGAGCGAGTCGAAAAGCAGAATTTAGAATGCCTTTTAGGCACATCATTTTATACATTAAAAATGAAAAGCACGGAACGTCCATTTAACAAAGTTCAATATAGGAAGCCATAAGCGGCGGAGAAGCATTAAAATTTTTGCTTTTTACAAGGGAAAATGAAATTTTGTTTTAAATTTCGATAACAACTCTGTGAGAAATTTATTTTTATGTATTAAATTTGTTTTAAATTTATATATATATATATATGAATAATTCACTTTAAATAGGCAAGCAGCCCCGGCCCCGGCAAAATTCCCGCCCCGGTCGGTCCCTAATATATACACATATATATATATATATATATATATATATATATATATATGTGTGTTCTCTATATATATATATATATATATATATATATATATATATATATATATATATATATATATATATATATATATATATATTATATATGGCTTTATTTGATTATGTAATGATATGCAGAGTGTAGCAGGAAAGTTGTGAGGGGCAGGAAGGTGGCTGGTGCAATTAGATCTTTGGCGAAATCAAAGGGACTAAGTCTTTTTGAGTGCGCTAGGGTTCTGCACGAGGGTATGTTGTTACCTGTGTTGCTGTATGTAGTATACATGGTCTGGAATAAGAAATATAGATCTAAATTTCAATGTGTTCAGATGGACAAAATCTTAGTAAGTACGGGTAGGTGAGAAGAACTGGTAAAAATGAGGAAATGAACGTTAGAGAGTTGTGTGGTGTGGAGAAGGGGCAAACGAGAGAATAAATGAAAAGTATGTTAAGATGGTTTGGTCATGTAGAAAGGATGTATGATAGGCAGTCGGTTAAGTTGGGCTGTATTGTGGCGAGTGTGTTGGGAACCGACCGGCTGGAAGACCGAAGAAAAGTAGATTGAGTCAGTAAACGAATGTCTGGAAGGAGAGAGGTGAAAGCCAAGTAAGAGCGAGAATGTTATGCATTTAAGTAAATTCGAGAGGTTTTGTGAGGGGTATGGTTGTGGCCCACTTGGGCCAAGGGATGAACCCTTACATTGACGATTTACCATAGTGAGGGTCCGTCGCGGTCAAATCCCTAGGTTGAATTTTTGACTGCGACGAGTTCTTACTAATTAATGGTACGGAGGGGGCGGTAAGGCTGGGCTTTCCTTTCTTTTTGTCATATTCTTCTTACTGCTTTTCTTTCCGATGCATGTACGCATCTTACCCCCAGTGCTTCAAAAAAAATTAATTTTCTCTCTCTCTCTCTCTCCCTCTCTCTGCAGTCTAAATGGCAAGCACGCATACAAGCAGGCATATATATATATATATATATATATATATATATATATATATATATATTATATATATATATACTCTTATATAGTATATATAGTATATATATATATATATATATATATATGCTAAAGATATATATATATATATATATATATGAAATAAGAAGATAAATATATATAAGGTTTGATATATATATATATATTAAGTATATATATATATAAGCGTGTCGTAGAAGGCGAGACTAAGGGACGTTGGTAGTTGGGTTGGCTGCCCACTACCACCTATCTCTTGCTTGGAATGCTGATGCATGCCTCAGAGATGGTCGTGATCGCCGTAAACGGCCTCTATCTTTCGGCGATAAAATTGTATGAATCGTATGGGTACATGGAATGTCAGAGGAATAAATGTTGAGGAGAAGAGGAGAGAAGTGATGGATGTATTTAGAAAGGGCAAATTTGATTTGCTCAAGCCGACTGAAACAAAATGAAAGGAAACGGTGAAAATGAGTGGTGTTGTGAAATGTGTGTGCTGGTGTGGAAAGTAATGAGAGGGGGAGAAGGAGTTGCAATTTTGATGAGTAACTTGTGGTACAGAGCCATGGTAGATTTTGGTTAAATTGAAGTTTGAAAAGGTCAAGGTATGTGTGGTTGTGACGTATGGTCCATCTGAGGAAAATGTTGAAGAGAGTACGATTTTCTGGGATAATCTGAATGATGTTTTCGATGGGGTGAGGCGGTGGAGCCTGTGATTGATTGCAAGTTAAAGCCCCAATGGTTGACAGGTGATCGCAGCAGATGGTATGTAGGTGGTTTTTGGTGGCGGGAGAAAATGAGAATGGTAGGATGGTGATTGATTTCTGTGAGGTATGTGCGTATGTAATACTTTCTTTAAACACAAGAATATCCATAAGTATACTTAGAGTTGGTGTAGGTAGAGATGGTATCGAAGTGAAAAAGTATGATTGATTTTGTGTGGTGGAAGAAGATGTTGAAGTATGTGTTAGATGTTAAATCAGTGAGGATTAGGGAATGCATGTGATTATTGGATCATTATGTTGTTCTATGTAAAATTGCTTAGTGGGGGCTTGGATGGAGAGGAAGGTGATACGAAAGAAAGTAGGAGAATCAAGAGTGAGAAGTTAAGTGAGCAAGGTAATAAGGATAAAGATAAGTATCTAAGAGCGCTCGCAAAGTAAAACAGTTGAATGTGAACAAGTTGAAACTGAAAAAAACTGGGAGCAAATGAAAGAAGCAGTTGTCAGCAGTGCAAAGGTGAAGTATGTGGATGCTAAGGTAGGAAGTAAGAATGTCAACAGTGAGTGGTGGAATGAAGAGGTGATGCAAGCGGTTAAAAAAGTAAAAAGAAGCGTGGTTGAATGTACTAAAAGCCAATGATGAAGTTTCAAAAGAAAGATGTTTGGAATTATATAAGGAGGAAAAAGAAATACTAAAGGTATACGTAGGAGAAAAAAGAGGTAAATGAACAGTTTGGATGGAGGATGAATGGGGACTTACAAGGGAATAGGAAGCCTTTCTGGAAGGAAAGCATGAAAATGTTAAGAATGATAATAAGGGAACCTGATGCTTAAAATAATGAATAGGATGGTGCTTTCGTAACTGATGAAATGGATGTGAGGGGGAGTGTGGAAAGAACACTTCGAAATCTGTATAATATCAACAGTAATGAAGAGGTGATAGTGAATGTGTGGGTTTGATGGTGCAAGAAGAAATAGGTATTTTTTTGGGGATGAGGTCATTAGGAAGGAGGAGGTAATGGGTAGAGTGAGAAAGTTAAAGAATGATAAATCTGCAGGTATAGATGAAATTACTGGTGAAATGATCAAGAACGGTGGCGAGATGGTGATTGATTGGATTTGGAAGTTGTGTAATAAAGCGTTTATGGAGGGTATAGTTCCGAGGGATTGGAGGAGAGTAGTAATAGTACCCTTATATAAGGGTAAAGGAGATAAGGGGAACTGTAGGAATTATAGAGGGGAATTAGTTTATTGAGTGTTGTAGGGAAGATATATGCTGTACTTAGCCTCTATGTCGAGTGACTGGAAGGGGCTGAGTGGTGAAAAACAAGGTGTTTAGGAGTGGTAGAGGATGTGTGGATCAAATCTTTACATTGAAACAAATGACTGAGAAAATGAGGGAGAAGAAGAATAAATTGTATTTAGGTTTTATGGATTTGCAACAGGCGTATGATAGAATTAATAGGGAAGCTATGCAAGGTGTTAATAATATATGGTGTTTGTGATAGGTTTCTGAATGGAATTAAAAGTATGTATGACGATAGTGAAGCGTGTGTAAGAATAAATGGGGTCAAAATTGATTGGTTTAATAACTTGCGGAGTGAGGCAGGGATGTGTTATGTCCCCTTGGTTATTCAATTTGTATATGAATGGGGTTATGAAAGAATTAGAGATGGGGTAGCAGGAAATGGTGTTAGAATGATGGAGAATGGAGGTGAGTGGAGGGTGTCTACCTATTATATGCGGATGATTTGGTTTTGTGCGGTGAATCTGAAGAGAGTTTGAGAGGATTGGTAGAGAGATTCTGGCAGGGTGTAAAAAGGAGGTAAAAATGTGACAGAGTAAGGTTAAGGGTTAGGAGTGGGACAGTCCTCAGTGTGAAGTTATGTTAGATGGTGAGCAGCTGGAACAAGTGTCTGAGTTTAAATATTTAGGATATATGTTGGATGAAAAGGGAACGGATGATGCAGAGTGTAGTAGGAAAGTTGTGAATGGCAGGAAGGTGGCTGGTGCAATTAAGTCGTTGGTGGATGTGTGGCACAGTCTTGAGTAAGCTAGGGTCTTACATGAGGGGTATGTTGTTACCTGTGTTATCGTATAGATGGTCTGAATAAGAGGTATAGATCTAAAGTTCTAGACAATCTTAGGGCGTGTTAGGTGTGAAAAGAATTGATAAAATGAGGAATGAACGTATTAGAGAGTTATGTGGTGTGAAGAAAGGAGTAAATGAGAGAATAAATAAAGTATATATAATAATATATATATATATATATATATATATATATATATATATATATATATATATATATATATATATATATATATATATATTATTGTTATTATAGTATATATACATATATATATATATATATATATATATATCGTGATTAAGAAATTATGTATGATATAATAGTAAATAAAAATATATATATATATATATAGTAGTTTATAGATATATTATATATATATATATATATATATATATATATATATATATATATATATATATATATATATATATATATATATATATATATAAATAAAAAATTTGTATTATAATAAAAATTTATTAAAATCTTTTTATATTTCCAAATTTGACTATTTTTGAAAAACGTTAATTTACTGTATGAAATATCATACAGCCTAAAAATCTATGATTACATACATACATGCAAGTTAATTTACAATTTACATAACATACATGATAATTAATTAAAAATACATAATACCACTTAAAACAACAATATTAATTTTTAATTTTTCTATAAAAAATCAAACTTTTTAATTGTGAGAAATAAGTTAAAACTTAATGTTCAAGCTATAATAAAGATAGTATTGTTGAAAGGCAAGGATAGATTGGAGAGAGAGAGTGGAGAGCAGAAGAAAGGATAAGAAAAGGTTTATACTCTTCTCAATCTTTTTCAATAAAGAAGAATCAGGGTATGTGTGTGTGTGTGTGTGTGTGTGTGTGTGTGTGTGTGTGTGTGTGTGTGTGTGTGTGTGTGTGTGTGTGTGTGTATAGTATAAGTGCGTGTCAAAAATCCTCTGATACGAAACATAAACTGATTAAGAAAGATCATAAGAATAAGAAACACCAAGCAAGAATGAACAATAAGATCATTCAAGAAAGATCATAAGAATAAGAAACACCAAGCAAGAATGAACAATAAGATCATTCAAGAAAGATCATAAGAATAAGAAACACCAAGCAAGAATGAACAATAAGATCATTCAAGAAAGATCATAAGAATAAGAAACACCAAGCAAGAATGAACAATAAGATCATTCAAGAAAGATCATAAGAATAAGAAACACCAAGCAAGAATGAACAATAAGATCATTCAAGAAAGATCATAAGAATAAGAAACACCAAGCAAGAATGAACAATAAGATCATTCAAGAAAGATCATAAGAATAAGAAACACCAAGCAAGAATGAACAATAAGATCATTCAAGAAAGATCATAAGAATAAGAAACACCAAGCAAGAATGAACAATAAGATCATTCAAGAAAGATCATAAGAATAAGAAACACCAAGCAAGAATGAACAATAAGATCATTCAAGAAAGATCATAAGAATAAGAAACACCAAGCAAGAATGAACAATAAGATCATTCAAGAAAGATCATAAGAATAAGAAACACCAAGCAAGAATGAACAATAAGATCATTCAAGAAAGATCATAAGAATAAGAAACACCAAGCAAGAATGAACAATAAGATCATTCAAGAAAGATCATAAGAATAAGAAACACCAAGCAAGAATGAACAATAAGATCATTCAAGAAAGATCATAAGAATAAGAAACACCAAGCAAGAATGAACAATAAGATCATTCAAGAAAGATCATAAGAATAAGAAACACCAAGCAAGAATGAACAATAAGATCATTCAAGAAAGATCATAAGAATAAGAAACACCAAGCAAGAATGAACAATAAGATCATTCAAGAAAGATCATAAGAATAAGAAACACCAAGCAAGAATGAACAATAAGATCATTCAAGAAAGATCATAAGAATAAGAAACACCAAGCAAGAATGAACAATAAGATCATTCAAGAAAGATCATAAGAATAAGAAACACCAAGCAAGAATGAACAATAAGATCATTCAAGAAAGATCATAAGAATAAGAAACACCAAGCAAGAATGAACAATAAGATCATTCAAGAAAGATCATAAGAATAAGAAACACCAAGCAAGAATGAACAATAAGATCATTCAAGAAAGATCATAAGAATAAGAAACACCAAGCAAGAATGAACAATAAGATCATTCAAGAAAGATCATAAGAATAAGAAACACCAAGCAAGAATGAACAATAAGATCATTCAAGAAAGATCATAAGAATAAGAAACACCAAGCAAGAATGAACAATAAGATCATTCAAGAAAGATCATAAGAATAAGAAACACCAAGCAAGAATGAACAATAAGATCATTCAAGAAAGATCATAAGAATAAGAAACACCAAGCAAGAATGAACAATAAGATCATTCAAGAAAGATCATAAGAATAAGAAACACCAAGCAAGAATGAACAATAAGATCATTCAAGAAAGATCATAAGAATAAGAAACACCAAGCAAGAATGAACAATAAGATCATTCAAGAAAGATCATAAGAATAAGAAACACCAAGCAAGAATGAACAATAAGATCATTCAAGAAAGATCATAAGAATAAGAAACACCAAGCAAGAATGAACAATAAGATCATTCAAGAAAGATCATAAGAATAAGAAACACCAAGCAAGAATGAACAATAAGATCATTCAAGAAAGATAACTAAGATTCATTGAGCACAATAAAGAACTAAGGGTCAGAGAGAAGAATAAAGAACTAAGGGTCAGAGAGAAGAATAAAGAACTAAGGGTCAGAGAGAAGAATAAAGAACTAAGGGTCAGAGAGAAGAATAAAGAACTAAGGGTCAGAGAGAAGAATAAAGAACTAAGGGTCAGAGAGAAGAATAAAGAACTAAGGGTCAGAGAGAAGAATAAAGAACTAAGGGTCAGAGAGAAGAATAAAGAACTAAGGGTCAGAGAGAAGAATAAAGAACTAAGGGTCAGAGAGAAGAATAAAGAACTAAGGGTCAGAGAGAAGAATAAAGAACTAAGGGTCAGAGAGAAGAATAAAGAACTAAGGGTCAGAGAGAAGAATAAAGAACTAAGGGTCAGAGAGAAGGAAACGATTTCCAGTTGGACATTATTTACCAAAGTCATACTGACGATCAAGATAAGTTTAGAAAAATTATCGAGACCCAATATTTCCGTTTAATTAAGGTAGATTCGAAAACTTGGATACACAGGTTAGAGAAATAGGACAATAGTTTTGAGGGATGAGGGTTTAAGGTCCCTCCTCTTTCAGCACAGGATAAGTAAACACAACCTTCAGAAGGAATTTAGTAGCTTTTGGGTCAAGAGTATGCTTTAAGAATTGGGAAGGATGACCAGGAATATGTGTAGGTCTCCAAATGAAATTGTCCAGATCTTAATAATACAGAATGATTCAGCTCCCCACTGTGGTTCGACTAGTATGAGAAAAGCCCAACTACTCAGTCATGTGACACTGATTCATAAAACTAAAGGCATCAACATTTAAATAAGACGATCCGTGGTCAAAGAGTAAGGAATATTTAAAAAATAAACACTGGAATATTCCCATTGGGAAATTTAGTAGTAGCAGTAACAAATATAAATATACAATAAAAAGAAAACTCTTTAAATCAAAGAAATTCCAAATTAAAATTAACTCTACAAATAAATTTTTTTGTAGTCGCTACATTTGACACCCTTCGGTGGGTATTATATTGGATGATAAAAATTTATGCAACTTTTTCTAACGGTTTACATTCAATTTAGAGGTACAGAGTCCAAAGAATTGGTTCTGACATGAGATCTTCAGTCACTTAAATTTCTTTGTGATTTATTTTATTTTCTAATTTATTATGACTTATTTTTCCGTTGTTTCAATTTATTTTTATCCCTTTAAAGTTTATCCCAATTTGTGTCACTATTTTGATCCAGTTGTAATGCCTTTAAAAGTCAACATCATAAAATAATGAATTTTTATTTAGATGGGAAACCACTTTTTTAAAATCTTGAGAAATTTTATTTTAGATGTGAAAACCCCCTTTTTAAAACAAGAGTTTATTTTTTCAATTTAAACAGAGAGTACAGGGATTTCACACCCACTCTTGTTTACAAAGGTTCACTCAACCTCATTCACAATTACAGTATTATAAAGAGTACAATTTTTTTTCGACTGGGAAAGGAACGACGTTTCCCATGTTCATGCCCAAGTAACATTAACAGAAAGAAAGGATATTGCGTTCAGAGTGTGAAAATGAATCAAATGAAAAGAAGATCAAAACCCGCCCTAGCCCTCAAACCGACCATGAGGTCAATGAAAGGTTTGCCTACTCCAATTGCCCATGCACCCAAACTTCCCTCCAAGAAGAACACTTTTATTTCAAGCAACACATTAAAGTGGGAATTCTCGGCTACATCCTCAAGTAATATTTATTCCTATCGAAAGAAATGTGACAAGGTAACAGCACACTCTGTGAGACTTTTTATTAATAAAGTTATTTAATAATTATTAGTTAATAGTTAAATTAATTTGTTTTTAACAGGAGTTCAGGCGATGAAGAAGATGAGCGAGAATTTGATGAGATAAAATTTCGGCGGTTAAGAAAGAAGAGAATAATTGTAATGGACGCAACGAAGTGGCAGTGTTAAATTTTCTCAAATGGAGGGTACCAATCAGCAACTCAAAAAAAAAACTAAGACCACGAACACAAAACATTTTTTATAAAAATAAAATTGATTCAGGCCAAAGCTTAAATCTGAACAACTAAGCTGGGCAGAATACCTTTAATTCCTTGTCACTCAAAAACTTCTGTTGATCAGCGTCAATGAATAAAATTTGACTTCAGAAAAGTTTGGCCAAACAATTTCAAGTCATCTGAATCGAAACCCGTGTTATTTTTGAATCTTTTCTTTGTTTTCTTCAGAAATGAAGATATAGTTTTCAGAGCATGAAAATTCACAAAGAGATTTCCTAAATCATATAATAATATAAAAAATAATAATTAATAAACCGAAACGCAAAAGGGATAAACGTAATAAAAATAATAATATAAGAATAAAAATATGGTATTTTGATTTTTTTTCCTATCATCCTCGTCTTTGTTACACTAGATGTGTGGTAGGGCAAACACGCATGAAATGAAAATAGGATAGTAAAGTTAGTAGGAGCATGACCGCGTAAAAATCAAAGAAAGTCACCCCTCCTACCGTCCCCTCAATAACGCTTCTAAAACAGAGCTGTCTAATAAGAAGATCACACCCCTAGGGGATTCACAGGACCGCGACGGACCACAATAGATCTCGTCATGTAGGGCGTCAGGCCCATGGGGCCAGGCCTCGCAGCCATATCCCCCACAAAACCCCGCCAATTAACTCCTATCATGCGACTTTCTTCTTTGCCTCTGCCAACCTCACGTTCCCTTCTTTTCAGACATTCCCTTACTGAGCCAATTTCCAGTGCTCTCAGGTCTCACAGGCTGGGTTTCGATTTCCCAGGCACAGCTGTACCATAACACTCACTAACCAACTGACCATCATTCATCCTTTCCTCATGCCCAAACTATCTTTATACACTTTTCGCTTAAACCCTTCATTTACCTCCCTTTCTTCACACCACACAACAAACTCCCTAATGCGTTCATTCCTCATTTTATCATATTCTTCTCACACCTAGCACAACCCTAAGATTATACATCTGAACACATTGTTTACCCTTAGTCTATACCTCCTATTCCACACCGAAGCTGCACTAGTCAGGATGCCAATCAGCATATAGAGGGTACCGTCATCACGGCAAACAAACCTATTGCACTGAAGACTTAGTCCCTTGTATACACACCAAGATTTAATTGCACCAGACCACATTCCAACAATTCACAACCTTTTTCTACTACACATCGCATTATCCGTTCCCTCTTTTCAAATTCTCAACATATAGCCTAAATCAGGCGTTTCTCAACCTTTTAAGCTTCGCGACCCCCCAAAGCCCAAACGCATTAAATTAGTAACCTCGCGACCCCCTAATTACCCCAATATATATAATATTATATATATATAATATATATATAATATTATATAATAATTAATATAAATATATATATATATTATATAATTAATATAATATATATATATTATATAAAAATATATATATATATAATATATAATTCCTTTAAAAACAATGCTTTTGGGAGCATAAGCTGTTTTTATTTATTCATTAGCATTTAACTTTTTATAAATAACAACCGTGTAACATTTTATTAGAAAAAATATTTTATTTTTTGTGACCCACCGCGACCACCCGTATATCCGCTCGCGCCGCCCCCCTTGGGGGTCGCGAAAACCCGGTTGAGAAACGCTGGCCTAAATAAACACACATTCCTTCCTCACTTCACTATTAACCATTAAGCCAGTTCACTTACATTTCAATTTTTATTCTTATACCATTTTACCTATCACAACATAACTTTTTATCCATTTCAGAAGCCTGCCATGAAACCCACCATAATATGACTAACACCTTGCCACCCCAAAGCTTCCCTATAAATACATCCTGTCATACGCCTATGCAGAACCATAAAACCTAAATACAATTTATTCTTCTTCTTCATTCTAGTCATGTGTTTCAATGTGAGATAAATTTGAGTCTAAACATCCTTTACCCAATTCTAAATGGCACCTTGTAGCTGCACCATTCAGTCCCTGCATTACTTGACACACTCCTTTCAACGAAAAATACCCCAGCATAACCCCACAACACTCAATAAACCCAAGTTCCCTTACAGTTTAACAGTTCCCCACCTTTATATAAGGTACCATTCCTAACCACTAACTGATTTAATCTTCAACTTCTTCCCTCACAAACACTTTGTTACACAGATTCCCATATCCCGCAATCAAATCCGCCTCCATCTTAATCTTTTACAACCAAACTAATTCCATTTATACTTGCTGGTTTACCATCTTTCATCTTCCTCACTTTACCATTACCTCTTCCCAACTAATTACCTCATAACCAAAATACCTATCTTCTTCTCATACCATCAAACTCACACAATTCACTATCACCTCTTCATACTATCTGATAATTTATGAAGATTTTGCTAAGTTGTTTCACTACCCACTCTCCCACATCCATTTTCCTCCAGGTCACCAAAAGTAACCATCTCTATTCATTATTTTATGAAGATTCCCATTAATCTCATTCTTAATCGTTGACACTTTAACCTTCTTAGAAGAGCCTTCCTTTATCTTGGTAAAAACTCCATTCCTTTCTCCTTCCAAAACTGTCATTCCTCTTTCCTCCTATGGTATGGACCCACTTTTAGAGTTTGTCCTTGTTCCCCTATGTACTTTCCATACAACTCTTTTTGATTTCTATTCTTGGCTTCTTTAAGGCACATTCAACCAGGCCTCTTTTTTACTTCCAATCAAGTGCATCAATTCTTCAATCCACCACTCACTATTGACATTCTTATTTCATACTTTAGCACATCCACATTCTTCTTTTGCACTACTAACAAAAGTTTCCCTTCATTTGCGTCCAAATTTTCTTCATTTCCATCCAATTCACATTTTCAACCAATTTATTATGCACAATCCTCTCACATACTTTCTTATAACCACACCTTACCTCATACTCTTAATCTCCCATTCCTTCCTTAAACTCTCTCCCGTCTTCCATCCATGTCCCCACAACTATAAATAATAATAATAATAATAATAATATAAAATTAATATAATAAGAATTAATAATAAATAATTAATAATTAAATAAAATAAGAATAATAATAATAATATGGAAATATTCCAACCTCTTATTCACGTTCCACCTTAGAGAATAAAAATATAAAAGCAAGTAACAACAAAATAAAATTAAGTTTACCTTTCCACAGCTGATCACTTGACTGCACTCAAAATCGTAAGGATTTCAGATTTTACGACCATCACTGGATGAGCCGCTCTTCTTCGAACCACAGATTCTTTTTCCAATGTCTCAAGCCTTCAGATTATAACCACGTTAGATCTTCTACCTCATTTATAATGTATTCTGGTAAAGGGAAGTGTTCTCTTTGCAGGGAAAGCTCTATAAAATAAATAAAAATATTTAAGGAAGGTTAATTGGTGCTAACACCATAAAAATATATACTATATAATATATATATAAATATAATATAATATATATTATATATATATAAATTAATTATTAAATATATATATAATATAATATTTATATATATATAAATATAATAATAATATGATATATAATTATATAAATATATATAATATATATATATATATTTATATATATATATATATTATATATAATCAAAGTCAATTTTTAAAGATGCAATGTTTAATTTTACCAATACCGATACTAACTACTCACAAAAATTTCTGATACCTGATAGATCAAAAATCAACGATACCATGATCGGGCACACTAATATATTATATTATATAATTAAATATAAATATAATATATATATATATATTAGATATATATATAATACATATAATATATATATAAATATATATATATATATATATATATATATATATATATATTATATATAATATATAGTATATAATAATATATATATTAAATATATATAATATAATATATTATATTATAATATATATATATATATAATATATATATATATACAGGGTCACACTGAAATTGAATCTTTGAATTCCCTGGACCTTCCCTGAACACTCCTTTCCCACCGACCAAGGTCCGCAAATTTTCCCTGACCAGCGATTCATTTATTTTTGCCGTAAAAATAAAATAACTATTATTCAAACATGACACCTATTTCCTAGTTCATACATTAAATTATTGAAAATTACTTTAGAAACTGGTTCATCATCATGGATGAATTTTTAAAAAAAAAAAATTTTTTTTTAGTAATCATCCTAACCTTCCCACATAACGCCCATCCAACACACTCCCTTTTTTATTTTTTCCAAAAAGTAAACAGTTTTATTTATACAAAAAGAAAAATAAATCAATCAAAAAGCTTTACCATTAATTAGCCTAAGCTGAATAAAAATAACGTCTACTGTGAATCACAAAAAAAGAAAAAATACAGGAAAAAAAAAGAAAAAGTCTAAGTGATTAGGTTAACTTTTTTCTTCTCAAGCATCTTGAATTTTTTTGATTTTATAGCGGGTCTTCTTGCCAAAAGGTAAGCTTTCAGTTGTTTTACACATCTTCTTGCTCTGTGCAAGTTTTATAGACTGTATGAATAATGGTTTCTTGTTCAACCTTTTTATTCTCCTTTTTCGTCTTTTGAACCTCTTTGAAGGGGAGGATGAGTTTCGCTTTCTAGTACTGTTGTTCTTCGTAGGGCCATCTTCCTACTACTATTGTCAAACATAATGAACATGAACTTCTGAATACTTTCAGAGATCTATAGAGCATTGGCACTGTTTTATTAAGAAGGAGAAGAAAAGAAGAGAAATCAGGACTAATGTTCTTGTCAGATTTTCCACTTAAAATTGCTCTTTAATAATAAGGAAAATCCTCCTTTCACTGTCCTTGCATCTCTTTCAAATGCATAAAAATATCGGTCTCCTTAATTTTTAAATAGATGTGGTCTCACAAATCAACATAAACATGATCCAGGGTCTCTTTTCATTCATAGAGCATCTAGTACTACTTCGCGTACATAGTAAAGACCAATCAATAATTTCTATCACAAAAAATATTTTGATTTTGTTAAGTAATCAACGGGGTAGGGTAGTAGAGAATAGGCACGGCCATTCACCTGCCAAAAAAAATAAAAGTTACAGTAAGTATAAGTAGAGTATATTGTATGACTTCTTTGCTTCTAGAAAAATAGGGAGCAGTCCAAATGGTTAATTACCCATAATTACATATTCATCAGCGCCCCAGTTAAAAATGGATCAACCCACCACACTATCTGCAAACATTAACTTACTTAAAGTTTCCCCCTATATACTGCACACGAGTTTAAAAGCATAATTTATCAGCAACAACCTTTGAATTCTTTTGATACATTCGGAAATCTCGTTCATCATCTAATGCCAAAAAGGCGAAATAAAAGAGGTTGGTGTTTTTGGATGTATATAAATAAAACCATCAGGGTTTTCAAATTGTTTTCGATCGTTAAGATAAGATATGAGAGTATGATTAAGAAGTTGATAAGAATGTAGCATCGTTTAGGTGACACAGTGCGCCTCTCTTCAATTTTATATTTTAGAACATTGTAACGAAAAAGTTTTTCATGATGTTTGGTCCTACTGTGTGAGTTGAATTAATACAAATGTGGTTTCCCCCTTGAATATGAAACTTCAGCTTGGCGTCCATAGATAGATCAAAGTTCTTTTACATACTTTACAGTATGCCTTGGACCTTTTATATTAGATCGTAATTGATGTTTTTCTTTTATTTTTTAACGTCCAACCACTGTCCTTATTAGCTTTTTGTTTTGAAGTTCATTTTATAAAAAAAAGAAATAAAAAAAAAGATAATAAAATATAAATACCTTTTAATGAAATTTTAAAATACAATAATCACTCTGTCAAAAAACAATCAAAAAAAAAAAAAAAAAAAAAAACACCTCAAAAAACATTTAAAAATAAAACCCCCTAAAAAGAAAAAAAAAAAAGATTTAAGATTTACAGAATTAAATCATTTTCTTTTTTATTATTAATCATCAGTCTAAAACACATCCATATACCAGATCACCTCAATCGGAAGGATATTGAACTGAACATTCTTTCGTCGTGAACCGACTCTCTCCCTGAACTAATAAAAAAATAGAAACCTAAAAGAGACAAAGAGAGACACAGAGATAGAAGTAATCTTTATTGGAAAATTGTCATGTCTTCACAAAATTCCCTTTCGATATTTCAACTTACAAATACATTCATTCCAAATTTAACAGTAAAGGGAAAAAAAAATATATCAAAAGAATGGCAACTTGGTCCTGGATCAATTCTTCAAGTTTTTTGAAAATCTTAAAATTTTGTCCGCTGACTTTTTTCGGAATTCCCCTGGAAAGACCCCTTTTTTTTTTCAGCATATTTTTAAAA
Organism: Trachelipus rathkii; assembly: GCA_015478945.1. Taxonomy (NCBI): domain Eukaryota; kingdom Metazoa; phylum Arthropoda; class Malacostraca; order Isopoda; family Trachelipodidae; genus Trachelipus; species Trachelipus rathkii. The sequence goes on along the minus strand of JABUQX010136265.1, from coordinate 1,746 downwards.
TTTTCCTGACTTTCCCTGACCAATTTTTCCCCTGACTTTCCTGAAATCCCTGACGTTCCAGAAAGTGTGAACCCTGAATATATAGGCCTATATATATATATATATATATATAACATATATATATAATATATATATATATTATATATATATATAATAATAATATAGATAATATATATTATATTATATAAAATCATAGATAATATATATAATATATATATATATATAATATTATATATTAAGTATGTACCGATACCAGAAAAGGGACCGATAACCGATACCCGATACTCATATTTTTTTAGGTTGCCGAACCCGATTTCAACCTTTAATAATGAAAAAATACACAGTTAATAAGATTAAACATTGTGTACTATTGAAACGCAGGTTGCACCGAGTAGAGGAAACCCCGTCACTTAATTCCTCAAAATTCTTTATAAAATTAAAAATAATATCTGGAAGCCAATCTTAAGACTTACTAAAATACTTTCAGTTCCTAAAAAATTACATATTTTTCATTTTATTTTCTAGTAAGTATTAACAAAAGTTTAGCCTACTACTTGTATGTTTTTAACATGATTACATTACAAGAAGACTCTTTATAATAGCTGCATATAAAGAATAAGAAATAATGAAAAGAAGAGACCTCAAGTTAATCAGCGGAAGAAGACAAAAAATAAAAAAAAAAACACGCTATTACACAAACAATAATAATATACTTCATAAGATTTAAAAAGATAGATATCATTTCAATACCTCAAATTCAAAAAAATCTCAAATTGTGATGCAAAAGCATTAAGCTTTCCCTAGTATCTGGCGAGAGTGCTCCCTTTTTGGCGGTTTACATTCCCACCTATACTAAAAAATACGCTCGCCTCTCGACTGATAGGAGGGTTAAAAGTATTGCTTGCAAGCACGATAATAATGGAAACCTTACCCCATTTTCATGCCACCATGAAAGGATTCTCTTCTGAAGGCAGCATCTCGATGTTTTCGTAGAGCCTCATCTCTTTTTACAGATTTGCAAAAATAATATTCTTTGACTCCTGTGATGAATGTCTCTTCGTTTTCGATGAGGTCCGTGGTGTGATTCCTTTATTGAACATGAATGAGATGTCAATGCAATTTCGGCATGAAACTTATTAAAAATCTAACATATCCAGAACCTCTTCAAATGCTTCAGTAGTTTTTTATTGCTTAAAACCACCACTCTCACTTCAGGTGCTGTTGCCAGAGTTGCTGAATTAAGCAGGTTTTCCATTCTGTGATTTTTTTTTTTTACTTTTTTTGTGTTCTGTCACGCTGAAAGCCAACTCCTCGGTTATCTATTTTAAGCATATCAGAGAAGTGGTCACCGTCGGAGATGCCATTCTATGGGTTTCAGCTAGCTTAAGGAAAATTCCTATTAGATCTTGTTATTAGTATGACGATTAAGAAAATTTTTTTACGATAAACGACGACGATACGATTATAGTAAATTTTGACGATTGACGATTAATTGAAAAATATATTTTAAATTTCTATTTTTTTTAATAAATTAACAAATTTATAATAAGAAGAATTAAATTGTGTTCACTTCGATTCTTATTTAAATGTGTATTTGGTTGTATAAAAACAATTAAGAACCGCATTAATACATAGAAGTTTCTGTATTCAATTACCATCTTGATTTTTCTAACTTCTGTTCTGCTCCTCTCTCTCTCGCTCTCTCTCTCCTCTCCTCTCTCTCTCTCTCTCTCTCTCTCTTCTCTC
>JABUQX010136264.1:0-12500 GCA_015478945.1 Trachelipus rathkii | reverse complement strand
AAGAAGAAGGTATGGGAGTCGATGGAAGGCAAGGAAGGGTGTGCATGGAGCAAGGGAAGTGAGTCCATGGAGCAAGGGTTATGGAGTCGATGGAGCACGAGGAGCGGAGTCATGAAGTAAGGAAGGTATCCAAGTTTAAAGGGAGGAAGTCAAATGAAGCACGGGATGGGGAGTTTCAAAGCAGTATCTGCGCGCAGCTCATAACGCTGGCGTAAGGGAGTCGATGGATCAAAGGAGGGAAAGTCCATGAAGCAAGGATATGGGAATCGATGGAGCAAGTGGAGCTGATTCATGAAGCAAGGGGAAGGATTCGATTAACAAGGGAGAGAGTTCTATGAAGCTAAAACTCCTAGTCTTCAACATTTTCAAGTAAAGCTGAGTGGAAAGGAACTTCAAACATCCCTTATTAAAGCAAACAACATCCTATAAAGCAGGCAAGCAGCTTGGAGTGGAATTAAAGAAAACTTTGACAGAACTTCTAGAACTAATCTCTTGGAATCTGTGTTTAGTTGGGAAAACATTGTAATCCATCCCAAAAAGATTACCCAAAAATGAACCCCAAGAATATTAAGACAGAAGAAGCTGAGATTTTCCAATCGAATAATGATATTATAGTTTGTTGAAAGGCTTGCCGAGTTGAAGAGAAATCTGAGTAATTACTACGAATAATCTTGAAAATAATTAATCCACTTAATGACAATATGAGAAAACTCGGTGGTTTAGTGTTTAAGGGTCACTATACACGATGAGTAATGAAGCGGTTGAGTCGTCGGATAAGAGTAGGGTTTGTGAATTGTACAGTAGAAAAAGTATCAATTAATTAATAATTTATTACTTATAATATATATATAATATATATATATATATATAATATATAATATATATATATATTAATATATAATATATATCTCCTTTATAATTGGATTTTTTGAAACTACTACACTACTAACTACTACTACTACTACTACTGATCTACTACTACTACTACTACTGACTACTACAACTACTATACTACGACTACTACTACTACTACTACTACTAACTACAATAATAATAATAATAATAATAATAATAAAATAATAATAATAATAATAAATAATAATAATAAAATAATAATAATAATAATAATAAATATAAATAATAATAATAAATAATAATAAAAATAATAATCTATAATCTTATAACAACTCCCAGAAGGGCTTCGCACCTCCAGTTTAACCAGCGTCTTCTCCTCTGGCCCGAACTTAACCTCTAGAACACTCTAGAAAAACCATTTCTCGGCGTAATGGTTTCCGACGAGTCCTCGTGTTAAACACTCTCAGGTAGGGTTTGGGCCCTTTTCAGTAGGAACTAGCATCTTCTTCCATTAGCCTCAATAATTCGTATCTCCAGAGCTTCGCCAAGATGATTGTGCTTTCTATGGCGCATAAAATCAAACGCTCCGTCCAAGAGTGTAATAAAGCAGAAGGAAAGACCGCGTTTGCTAGCCCCTGTGCCCTTTAACCATGCAAAGAAATTCTTCATACGTTCTGACCCCGCAACGAAACATCCAATCTTCTTTTAACACAAATCATTTCCACTGACTTTCACTAATTCTATCCTATATCCAAATTTATAAATCCAAGCCATATTTACTTTTTCATTTATTAATCAAAAACAACAGATTAATAAATTTCAGCTTTTCAAAATAATTTTTTTTTTGTTTTTAGCTTCTTTTTTTAAAACTCCCCGATCATCTATTTTATTTAACGGAGACATAAATAAAAAATTTTGTCTTGCTCCTCTTTTGAAAGCTTCTATAAAAATTAATTTTGTTTTAGTGCATTAATAATTGATTTTAATTTTCGAAATGTCAAATAATTGAAATATTACCACAAGAGAGAGTGTATTTACGAAAATTTGAGTTAAAATTTTACTCTTCCTGCATTCAATCTTTCTTCTAATTGCGGGCTTAAACTATTTTGAGCTTTCAGAATAGCTCTTCCAATCTCTTTTCTGGTTCTTCTCATTTCTTCTTTCCCAGCTGTTTCCAGTGCGTCCGACTTCAACGACGGTCAAACGTATAATAATAACTAATTAATAATAATAATAATAATAAAATAATAATAATCATAGTAATTAATAATAATAATAATTAATAATAATAATAATAATAATAATAATAATAATAATAATAATAATAATAATAATAATAATAATAAAAATAATAAAACATAATCAATAAGAAAACAATAATAATTAAAATATTAATAACAGAAATAAATTAATAATAATAATAATAATAATAATTGAAACTTTTAAATATGAAAAGAATTCTTTCCCAGCTGTTTCCAGTGCGTCCGACTCCAACGACGGTCAGAACGTATAATAATAAAATAATAATAAGTAAATAATAATATAATAGAATAATAATAGTAATAATATAATAATAATAATCAATAATAATAATAATAAATAATAATAAGAATAAAAAAATATAATAAGAATAATAATGAATATATAATAATAATAATAATAATAATAAAAATAATAATAATATAATAATAATAATAATGAAACGGACATTAGAGAATTAAATTTATGATTACTGAATGTTATCCTTTTTGTCATGGCATTGAAAGAACCTCTGCGCCTGGCTAAACATTTAATTACTAAAATGCGTCTCACTCGACTACTATTTATTCCATTCTTCTTTGTTGTTGCTTGTTATTATTATATATTATTATATATATATTATATATTACTTCATATTATTATTATCTATTATTAATTATTATCATATATTATTATTATTATATATTATTATTGTAGGAATAGAAAATGTACGTCGGTCAAAAGTTTATTAAAAAAGACGATCAATCATGAAATACAATTCTTAAAATAGTAAATTGTCTTATCTATATTACAATGCAATTACAAATGCTAACTAAATTGTGGAGCGCAATTTCTTCATTCCAAATGTACTGCTTATGTCAATAGTACCACACGCCCCCTTGATCGAACAAAACAAGAAAAACTTGATCGATCAAACCTTTATTCTTCTTAAATCCAAAATATGTCTTGCTATACCGTCGACCTCAAATTTACGATCCGACAAAACTCGAGTGATTTTTCCTGTTCCCCACTTTGTCGTACACCTCGCTCCATTTGGTTTCACCCAGACCACATCTCCAACATTAAACACTTCTTCTACCAAAACTTCCGGCTGACTGCAGATCTCTTCAGGATGCCTCCATTTGTATTTATATTTAACTTTCCAAGGGCAGGATTCTTCATTCACCCCCTCCCTTGGCATAAAATTGTACCAAAACAGACTTTCCCTAATACCTATTCCTGATCTCGCCGCTATTCTTTTCACAGTCCTATGGTTTCTCTCCACAATTCCATTACAATTCCCTCTAAAAGCCGCTCTGAAATTTAACCTCACTCCCCATTTTTCACACATTTCCCTCACATCCAACGACCTGAAAGACGCCGCATTATCAACCAATAATTCTTCAGGCAAACCATGTTCTAAAAACACCTCCTCTAACTTCCTCGAGATCTCTTTCCCTCCCTCGTTATTAAGAAACTTCCATATCGCAAATCTACTTGGGCCACAGTCAACACACGACAAATACCTTTCCCTCCCAAAGTGGGTCACGTCAGCCGCCAATCTTTTCCAAGTTTGATCAACAGAAAGCTCTCCGCCCGAGCATCTTCCTGGATTTGGATCTATCGACTGACACTTTACACAACTTTTTACACATTCCACCACCTCCTCTCTTCTCACCCCCGAATCAAGCTTTTTGACAGCATATAAAGTTTTGTCTACCCCGCAATGGTGTTTGTCATGCATCCTCTTCAAATCCATCGCCGACATTCCACAAACCTCTTCTTCGCACTTTCCCATTCTCCTTTGCCATTTTCCGAATATTCTTGTTAACTTGTCAGCCTTGTTTTCTTCCGAGGGTACTAACATTATCTTTAAACTTAATCCAAATTCCTTCACAAGTTCAGCGATAATTCCCAGACGTCTTTTCACCACCATCTCCGCAGTCCCTTTTGTTTTCACTCTACATCTTGAATGAATCACATTGTCCACCCAGCTTACAACCGTCTTGGAATCACACATTATTGTTATTCTCTTTAATCCCCACTTCAAACAAAGATTTATTCCTTTCACAATGGCTTCTAATTCTGCTACGTTTATATGACCGCAATCCGTCTTCTTCCTCAACCAACTTGAGTCTTCTACAATTTCTCTTCCTATCTCCAACGCCACTCCATAAGCAATGCTACTTGCATCGCACCAAACAACCCCTTCTACACCCTTCTCAACAAACCAGCTACCCTTCACTGGATCATCTTTTTTTACAGCTTCCAAGACTTCTACAAGAGCTTCCTTACAGCTTGTTCCAATGTCTTCATTCCACCTGCTTCCTTCAGCAATTCTCTTTAAATAGCTACACACAACCCTCAACCATCCCTCCACCGGATAATGCCCAATTAATTTTCTACAAATCGAAAATAATTCTTTTCTTTATATCTCCTCATTCTTAATGATCGGGATCGTATTCCCTCTCGAAAACCTAATCAATCTTTCGGCATTTCTTGCAATCTTGAGTCCTAATACCTTTCCTCCAACCACATTTTCTGGATCCTTCGTGACGAGCCCAAACTTCAATAGATGCTTCCTCACCTCCTCGACAGATATTTTTCCACAATCCACCAAAATGTCATCAATATATGAATCGGTCGCCCTTCCAATTCCCTCGTCAATTTCTCGAACTATTCTCAAAATTTTTGTCATTACCCTCGGCGCACTGGACAACCCAAAGCCTAACCTTGTAAGACAAAATACTCTCCCCTTATATCTAACCAATTGGTGTTTCCACAAACTTCTATCGATTCTAATTTGAAGATAGGCGGACTTTAGATCAAGAATTGTCTTTCCATCTCTAACTCTTCTCCATTTCCTAATTGATTCTTCACAAACCGAAGTTTCATCCCCAGTATGACACATTACAAATTTATTTAATTCTCTGAAATCCAACACCGGTCTCACCTTGTCCTTGTTTTCCTGCACAACTGCCATCAAAGGAATCACCCCTCTCTCCTCTCCCTTCCATGGCACAAGAATTCCTTCTTCTATCCATTTTTCAATTTCCTCATCAAATTTAATTCTAGTTGTTTCACTCATAGATCTTCCGTAGACTCCCACCTTATTTTGAAGCACCGGCTCCTCTCCCTTCCATTTCCATTTTACCGTCCAAAACTTTCCGTTGAACTCTCCTGAGAAATCGCAATCGTCAACCCTCAAATTCTCACCTTCTCTTGGCTTAGTAACAACACTTTTATTTTCTCCTTTTGAACTTCCAAAATGAGCTCCCTCCTTGTCGATGAAAACTCCCCCGAATTCTATAATTACATCCAATCCTAATATTATGCTTACTCCCGACATAATATTTTTCATCACTACAACCTCGAAAGATTTTTCTATTCCATCTATTTCGATAGTCACTGTTGTATTTCCCTCACTTTCGACCCTTCTTCCATCAAATGCAACAATATTCTCTGAGCGTCCATCTCCTCTCACTAAGCCCGAGCTTACTATCGACTTAGTGCATCCAGAATCCACACCTCCAGTTACTTCTTTTCCATTTAACCTTATTTTCTTTAAGGGAATTCCGGACTTTGAGCTCAGAGGGCTGATTCCGGCGTAACAACCCCCTCCGATCCGTTTCCCGAAGTCCTTAAAGTGCATTCCCTTGCGAAATGTCCCTTGCCTCCGCATTGATAGCATATTAGATTTGTTAAATTTGTTTTAACGCCCAACCTACAATTTCTTTGTAAATGAGGTCCTCCACACCGATAAAACTTCACTGACCTTCTCTGTAAGTTGTTTTCACCTTCATTCCATCTAGATCTTCCTGCGACAGCACCGATATTGACCGACTCATTGGACGTTACCATGGCTCTCACCCTGCACAAGATTTCTTCTATATTGCAACTCTCCACGTTGACCATTCCCCTGATTTCCCTTGAAAAACTTTCCGGTAATCCATTCACTAAAGCTCTCTTTATAATTACTTCTCCGGTTAGCCCAGCGCTTCTTGTCAGTCTCCTCAAATCTGTCACATACACATCTATTGGTTCTCCTTTCCACTTCTTCTCACAGAGTTTCCTGAAGGCTACAAAAGGATCCTCTCCAAAGACCTTTCTCAATTTATTTTTTATCTCTTCTGTAGAACTCTTTTGATCTTCGGGCATTTCAAGGAAAACCGCCAAAGCCTCTCCCTCCAAAAGCATAGGTAAAATAAACTCTTCATTCTTTATTTTCTGTGTCTTTACCACCATTTCGAACTTCAGGAGCCATGCTTCTATGTCTGATTCACCGTTAAATGGTTTTACCACATCAATAATCTTCAAACCGCTATAAGCCATGGCTCTGCTGATTCTTTCTATATGCCCGGATAGCTTGTAGGAATAGAAAATGTGTCGGTCAAAAGTTTATTAAAAAAGACGATCAATCATGAAATACAATTCTTAAAATAGTAAATTGTCTTATCTATATTACAATGCAATTACAAATGCTAACTAAATTGTGGAGCGCAATTTCTTCATTCCAAATGTACTGCTTATGTCAATAGTACCACATATATATATATATATATATATATATATATATATATATATATATATATATATATATATATATATATATATATATATTTATAAATAGAAAAAATATATATATATATATATATATATATATATATATATATATATATATATATATATATATATAATTCCCTAATAAAAGATGCTTTTCGATGCATTAAGTATATAATTTTTATTTTATTAAGTATTAACTTTTTATAAATAACAACTGTGTAACATTTGATTATAAATATTTTATTTTTTGGTAACCCACCGCGACCCACCGTATATCCGCTTGCGGCCCCCTTGGGGGTCGCGACCCCCCGGTTGAGAAACGCTGCGTTAGAGTATATTCGTTGATCAGTATAATTAACCAATGTTGTGATAAATTTTAGTTAAATGTTACTGTGTCAGTGTAAGATTAACGTTAATATGTTAGAGATATGCTTGAAAAAAGTAAGATTAGGTTACGCTTTGCATACCCTGTTAGTTGCTTTATTAATGTTTAGTTTATTAATGTTAACAGTTTATTTGTGTGTAAGTTGTGTTAGGTTTGTCTTTTTGCATTATTTTCTTAGTTCATGTTACGCCATGTTATCTTTGAGGAAACTTTATTATGTTAGAGTATATTCATTGATCAGTATAATTAACCAATGTTGTGAGAAATTTTAGTTAAATGTTACTGTGTTAGTGTAAGATTAACGTTAATATGTTAGAGTTATGTTTGAAAAAGTAAGATTAGGTTACGTTTTGCATACCATGTTAGTTGCTTTACTGGTGTTAAGTGTGGAACTTTGTTAATGTTAACAGTTTATTCGTGTTTAAGGTGTGATAGGTTTGTCTTTGTACATTATTTTCTTAGTTCATGTAATGATATGTTAGCTTTATTGATGTGGAAACTTTGTTACGTTAGCATACTTTCGCTGCTCTGTATGATAATTAACCAATGTTGTGATAAATTTTAGTTAAATATTACCATGTTAGTGTAAATTAACATCGTTATGTTAGAGATATGCTTGACAAAGTAAGAATAGGTTACGTATTTGCATGCTATGTTAGTTACTTTACTGTTGTTAAGTGCGGTACTTTGTTAATGTTGACTGCTTATTCCTGCTTAAGATGTGTTAGGTTTGTTGTTGTACATTATTTTTTTAGTTCAGTTGATGCTATGTTAGCTTTATTAATGTGAAAACTTTGTTACGTTAGAGTATACCACTGGTCTGTATGATAATTACAAAACATGGTTATGGTAAATTTTTGTTAAATATTACAGTCTTAATGTAAAAATAACAGCGATATGTTAGGAAAAGTGTAAGTAGGTTAGGTCTTTGTATGCTATATTAGTTACTACTGTTGTTAAGTGTGGAACTTTGTTAACGTTACCAGTTTATTCCTGTTAAGATGTGCTAAGTTTGTCGTTGTGGGTTATATTCATAGTTCAGATGATACCAAGTAAGTTTTATTAATGTGAAAATCCTTTGTTACGTCAACATATATTACTGATGTTTGTATAAAGAACTTGATTTATGTTATGTTTATCAATGATACTCAGCGTGACTTGAATCAATAGATCAATAGATCAATAGACTAATAGATCAATAGATCAGCTGATGCCATTGATGGTATTGGATTTACTGATTTACTGATTTAGGGTATGTAAAATTGCAAATTGTAATAAATTTGACCTTAATCAATAGATCAATGATCACTGATGTCAGGAGGGATGTTGGATAGTGGTTTGATTTACTGATTTACTGTTTAGGGTATGTAAAACATTCTTAGTAAAAATTTGACCTTAATCAATATATCAATAGATCAATTGATAGTCAGGAGGGAGGTTGGATAATGGTTTGATTTAGAATTACTGCTTTAGGGTATGTAAACGTTACAATTTTAGTAAAATTTGACCTTAATCAATAGATCAATAGATCACGTGATGGTCAGGAGGGAAGGATAGTGGTTTGATTTTAGTGATTTACTGTTTTTAGGTATGTAAAAACATGTTTTTAAATAAACATAAAAAGAATAAGAACTTTTATTTATTTATTTATTTACTTTTTATTCTTATTTCTTCTTGATGTAGGTTTCGTCGTTCTATGTCAAGATTTCAGGTTTGAGGGGCTGGTGACCCTCCTTTGGGGGGTGTGAACGGATATTTAACCCATATATGATGTGAGTACCTTATATGAAGATTGTATACTGAGTTTCAGCTTTCACGTCAATATTTAATGTTTGAATGGGGGTGGGTCTCCTCTTGGGAAACCCCGTGGGGATTTCGTATACAATGAGGTTATCTCATCATCTAACCATCCTCCAAATTTTAACACGATACGATAAGTTCTCGGAGGCTGGCTGGCAATCAAAGTCGGAGTCTGAACCGGATGCGAAGAAGCAACCACGGCAGAAGGCAAGTCGGAGGGAAAAACGATCCTTATCGTTTTTCGACTCAGATTCGATTTCCTTCGGAAATCGAATCTTCGACGTAATAATAATAATAATAATGTGTATGTGTATGCGCACGCGCTGACGTAATCTCCGTCTCCGACGATTACAGTCATCACGCTCGAACCTAACCAACTCAGAAGTAACTCAATCTCGGGTTTGGAAAGCCAAAATGGTATAAACGCGGGCGTGCGACTACGCCTGGGGTGACCCCCATATACATCCTACAGACTTGAAATTTACACGGTTTCGTCCTTAACCCATACATAGCTTATATTCCAAGTTTCAGACCTATATCTCTTATACTTTTTGAGAAGAGACTGCCAACGCTCCGGACGTCCTGATACTACTACCATTAGACACTGGAATGTCATGTGAGACTCTATGCGTGCTTACGTCATCAAACTATGGGTAAGAAAGATATTAAAAATAAACGATTATCGGAAAAATATCGATATTTCGTCATACGCTCAAGTCAACACCGCCATATATATATATATATATATATATATATATATATGCTATATATATATATATATATATATATATATATATATATATAGCAGTTATTATATATATATATATATATATATATATATATATATACAGTGAACTCCTTTCACCTATCGCGGGGGATGCGTTCCAGACCCCCGCGATATTAAAATTCGCGAAGCGGAGAGAGGAAAATATATACTATTTATATACATTTTAAGTCTTTATACATGTACTGTAAACACTTCCTATAAAGGTCACATATGTTATTATATATATATATATATATATATATATATATATATATATATATAGTATATATATATATATATATATATATATATATATATATATATATATATATATATATATATATATATATATATATATATATATATATATACATATAAATATATATATATATATATATATTATATATATAAAAAAATATATATATATATATATATATATATATATATATATATATATATATATATATATATATATATATATATATATATATATATATATATTTTGTATATATATATATATATATATATATGCTTAATTCAATCTTTCGTCTGAGCGCAAAATCGATAAATTGATATATCGATGTATCGATATATCGATATCTGTGATCCGAATGTGGAAACCGTAATTATTCATTTTTTATAAACAAAGAAGGCGCTATATTGAATTTGACAGCATTCCGGTAAGGTCGGTTCAAGAAGAAGGTAAACATAAAATTAATCTGAACGTTTTACACTGTCTACTTGCAATTTTATAAATGTTTATTATATTATTACTAATATTCTGAAAATTATAAAAGATATTTAAGTTTGGTACCTCACCTTCAATATTATTGCACTAGAATGTAGTTAAACAATGATATATATATATATATATATATATATATATATATATATAAATATATATAGTTATATATATATATATATATATTTATATATATATATATATATATATATATATATATATATATATATAGTATAGTATATATATATATATATATATATATATATATATATATGTTGTTATATATATATATATATATATATATATATATATATATATATATATATATATATATATATATATATATATTACCATTAAATCGTGAGTATGAACTGTTTATAATATATATATATAAAGAAAATATAATAGATTTATATAGAGAAACAGTAAGAAGATAAGATGTAAGATATATATATATATATATATATATATATATATATCATAATTCATTAGGTTAGGACTAACTTGTGGGATAACAAATCCATTAGGTTAGGGTAACTTGGGGAGCCCCATAATCCATTAGGTTAGGCTAACTTGTTGGCTAACAAAACTAATATGTTAGGCTAACTGAAAAAGTCCATCAAGTCTAGGTTTGACAGCTTGTTAGGTAGACAGTTTGATTATATATATATATATATATATATATATATATATATATATATATATATATATATATATATATATATATATATATATATATATATATATATATATATATATATATATATATATATCAGAATTATATCGATATATCCAAAACTCGATATATCGAATATCAAAGCTCAGACGAAAGATTGAATGTTTCCATTTATATATATATATATATATATATATATATATATATATATATATATATATATATATATATATATATATATATATATATATATATATATATATATATATATATATTGTGTATTTCTTCACAGTTTATGTGGGTAATTCAGAGAGAGAGAGAGAGAGAGAGAGAGAGAGAGAGAGAGAGAGAGAGAGAGAGAGAGAGAGAGAGAGAGAGAGAGAGAGAGAGAGAATTGAGACCATCATTTACATGTACATAAATATGTACATGTATACTTATGTATGTACATGTATGTTATATTTGTGTATATTTTAAGCCTTTTTTTTTCCGTTATTAAATACAAATAAATAAATTGTAAAAACATATATAATATGTGTATACAGTATAAAAAAAATTTAAAATGCGAAATAGATACTGTATTTGGAAGAAAAACCATAGCACTGAAGTACAAAGGAAAAGTGGAAACTGGCTACAGAGCGAGGGATCGCTGATATATATATATATATATATATATATATATATATATATATATATATATATATATATATATATATATATATATATATATAAAGTATAGCGTATAAAGGTAATATATATATAGTATAGTATATATATATATATATATATATATATATATATATATATATATATATATATATATATATATATATATATATATTTATATATATATATATATATTTATATATATATATATATATATATATATATATATATATATATATATATATATATATATATATATATATATATATAATATATATGACAAAGTTACTTAACGGAGACACGGAACGGGAGGTCGGATCAAAAAAAAATTTCGCAGGTAGCCTCTATGATGCATAAATAGATGTTCTAGGTTCAAAAATGATTTTTTGGGGGGATCAGGTCACGTCAGGTCAGGTTAGGTTAGGTTAGGATAAATTAATTTCTTACATTGTAAATAAAAAAATAAATCTAAATCAATTTCACATATTAAACATATATTTTCAAAAGTTATCCAAAAAATGAAGAAGATAATCCATAGAAAACGGACGCAAAACGCCTCTCCCATATTATATCATTTATTTCGATTGCGCGTCTAAAAGTAGATCCGCTTCAAAATTGACAAAACAAATTATAATATCCTTTTAATCTCAATTTCGCACCTTAAAATGTTTATTTATTTAAACTTTCATTTCATATACAATAAATTTAATAATTTGTAGTATTAAATTGTCTCCGTTAAGTAACCTTTACCATATATATATATATATATATATATATATATATATAGGTAAATATTTCAATTTTATAT
>JABUQX010136263.1:15000-27723 GCA_015478945.1 Trachelipus rathkii | reverse complement strand
TTTGTTTAAACCTTATGAATAGGCAAACTTTAGAGTTTTTTTCTTTGGATCGCAGTTGAGACTAGACAGGCATATTCAGGAGATGTATTTTAATATGCGTATCAAGTTGGGATATCAGATTATATGTGATAATTATGATAGAAAATTACTAGTAAAGTTTTTTTGTCTGTTTTTGTGAGTTGTTTTGGATGAAAGGGTGTCGTTAAGAGGGTTTTGGTGGTTTGAATTTGGGAAGGCGCGTAGTAAGAGTCACGTGTTTATTAACAATTTAAGACTATAAAATATTCGACATACGTCTATGCGCAGTTATTTGTTTTCCGAATAGTCTATGTGCGGAGTGTTATTTTTGACTAGTCTATTGCCGCGGTGATTGGTTTCGACATAGTCTTATGCGCCAGTTGTTTTCCGACATAGTCTATGTTGCAGTGTTTATTTTTCGACATAGTTTATGTGCAGTGTTTGTTTTTCGAACAAGTCTAGGAGTGCAGTGTTATGTTCTTAGATATAGTCTGATGCCGGTGATTGTTTTTCACAGTCTATGTGCAGTTATTGATTTTTTCTACATAGTCTATGCGCGGTGTTTATTTTTCGACAGGTCTATGCGCAGTTGTTGTTTTTCGACATAGTCTGTGCGCAGTGATTGTTTTTCGGACATAGTCTATGCGCAGTTTTTGTTTTCCGACCATAATCTATGTGCAGTGTTTATTTTCGACATAGTTTATGTGCAGTGTTTGTTTTTCAACATAGCCTATGCGCGTGATTGTTTTCGACATGAGTCTATGTGCAGTTATTGCTTTTCGACATAGATCTAAGCCAGGGTTCTTATTTTTCGACATAATCTAGTTCACAAGTGTTCGTTTTTTCCGACATAGCCTATGCGCTTGATTGTTTTGCGACATAGTCTGTGCGCGGGTGTTATTTTTCGACATAGTCTATGTGCAGTTTTTGTTTTCGACATTAGCCTATGCCAGTGTTTTGTATATCGACAAGTATTTGCTTCTGTTGGCAGTGTTATTTTTTTATATCGTCTTGCAGAGGTCCGTTTTTTCGACATAGCCAATGGCAGATGTTTTCAACATAGTCTGGCTCAGTGTTTGTGTTTCGACGAGTGAGGCGTGGAGGGGGTGATTTTTCATTGCAATCGCATGCAGCGGTGATCTGGTTTTCACATAGCCTGATGCGCGTGATTTGTTTTCGACATATCTATGCACGAGTAGTGTGGATGCGTGAGCGAGAGGTGTTAGGCGCGAGTGGTTGTTGTGTGCGAGCGAGTGAGTGAGTGAGTGCGCAGGTGGTTGGTTTTCGATATAAGCTCTATGCCGCGAGTCGAGTGTTTTTCGACATTAGATCTGTCGACATAGACATAGTACATGCGCAGTGGTGTTTTTCGCATAGTCTATGCCGCAGTGGTATTTTTTGACATAGTTAGCGTCGCGCACTAGGGTATTATTTTCATTCTCCATTCTTCTCATCTTTTCTTCTACTATCAATGAGTGAGCGCGAGCGAGAGAGACTTGGATCTGAAAGAGGCTGCTGATTTTCAAGACCTAATGCCTACAGATCTTTCAGGAGGAGCGATCACTTTTCAAGTTCGAAGTCTTCCGTTAAGACTGTGGGTCTAGCGTTAAAAAGGGGAACCTAAAGAGAAAAAAACTACTCTCTGGTGTGGTAAAAAGCGGCGCGAGAGAAGAGGAAGGGTGAGGAGGACCTCTCCACCTTTTACATCCACGTTGTTGTAAAACTGTATGTTGAAAAGGTGACACCAGTATGAGTGAAATGTACAAGCTCAAACACCATCATTGAAAACAATATTGGGGCTGAATATACGAAATTGACCAAGCATACTGACGAAGAAGCTTACAGTCCGACTGGATACGCTGACCAATTGAGAGAGTGCGTGAGAGAGCGCTGCAGCGTGTAAAAGACAATATGTTATGGAATTAAATTGCAGAAAGTCGTCTAGTGCGCTCTTCAGAGAAGTCAAACTCGAAGGAGAATTGTGCTGGTCATTAGTCCTTTCTAGCTTAAAGTATTCCTGCCTTAAGAGTGTGGAAGTTTCGGCGGGAAATAAAGACAGCACTTCTTTACACCTCTTTCTCCAATCTGTTCAATACGTATATGAGAGAGAAGTAGACATCTCAGGAAGCCGATCTATGGAGAGAGTTAAAACACAAATTGAAGGATATGCTATGAAAGACATTGAGTTCTTGTCAGACGGATGGACAATTAGGATGTTGCGGCGGAGACGCGACGAGAGAGGAAACCATTATCTATGATAAAGCATTTCATTATCGACTGCGTATTTTACTATTGACGTTAGATTCAGCGGGCGCGGTCGTGACGAAGGACAGTGAGACGCGTCGCGTGCTGGTTCATTTTAAAGGTTCGAGCTAAGCTTGAGAACTTAAGCAATTTGGAGTTGAGCTTTGTTTCAAGAGGATTCGATCTTGCAAGTTAATAAGTCATATCGTGGTTGATAAGCTTCCTATTTCGTTTTTGAAAGAGTTGAAGCTGTCTACGAAGAAACAATATCCTTCCATCAACATGCGCAACTCGGAGACGTTAAAGAACACAATCAAATCATTCATAATATGAAAGATTCGAAACTCCAAAGAGTGCGATACGAGTCCAATCTTCCTCTTCTGGTTCTTCTCGTCCTTCCTTTGATTCAAAAAGGAGAAACAGAAATGGGAAAAAAGTTTCCTTCTGTACCATCTGAACAGAGTCATCTTTTCAATACATCTAAAGGTGATAGTGTAAATAAAAAGACATCATCTCCATCTTTCGTCAAAATATTCAAGCGCATCTTTGAAATTAAATTAAGTGTGCAGTGGGAGCATTTCCCTTCACAGAATGCAAGTAGAATCTCCCTAAGGCAAAAGGGACCACGATGTGTCCCTGTAAGCTTAGCATGTGCAGCAAACTGTTTCCAGCTTGAAACATCTTGGTGGGCTGAAGTGTCCAGCAAAAACACTCAAGCCTTAAGTAACCCCGCTTAATATGCAAGAGTAGAGTAAGAAAGCATCACAGCTCTTGCCAATCATGAAATTCATACTCAACACATCGAACAACAATCGTGAAACGATGCCGCGTCCTGTAGAATTTACACTGCATTCTACAATAAAGCTAAAACAAGTTTAAAGAATTTCTATTAAAATTTCTAATTAATACATTTAAAAAATTATCCACATAAAATTTTAATTTCTTTTCCTTTTTAAAAAGTTGCATTATTTTTCCAAAAATTATGTCAAAAAATATATATTAAAAGTTTTATTTTATATTATAGCAAGTTTTTATTTCAACTTCACTTTAATATACGTCGATTTAAAGACTGGTATTTCGCTGACATTTTCATTAGTAATCTTTTTGTTAAAGTGATATTTCATAGGCATAGAGCAAGGGTCTCTAAACTTTTGAGCCTAAGGGCCACACTGACTCCTCCACTAAGTCCCAAGGGTTAATACCTAGTTAGCTCATCATATCAGCATACTGCAGTTTTGAATTACGCGCACATTTTCGTTTCTGGACAGTTCCAAAGTTTGAATTCGATAGAGACGACAAGTACGATTTGAAAAGTGAAATATAATGCGACTATTGTGTTTTGTGAAAAATCAATGTATTTAATTGTGAGTGTTTAACTTGATTAAAAGTGTCTTAAAGATAAAACCAATGCATTCTATTTATTCAGAACCCCGGCTCTTAATAGTAAGTTAATTGGCATTATTTCGATCTAAAGTTACGTGCTTTTTGTGTGGATTTGTGCTGCTGGCTGGATTGACTGCGCTCGCGGCCTTTATTTTGGAAACCCCTGGCAAAGAGCATCGTTTGCACGTTATTTGTATTAGAATTTTCTATATTGTATCTAATAATAATATTTAATCATATATATATATAATAGGACCTATGTATAATATATATAAATACTAATATATTACTATAATATATATTTATATATAGTATAATAATAGATATATAACATTATATATAAAATTATATATCATAATTGACTATATATATTAATATATATATATATATAGATATATTATATATATAGTATATATATACATATATATATATATATTAATATTATATATATAATATATAGTATATATTATATGAGCTATGACCTATATAATATATATTATGATATATTATTATATAATTTATATGGGGAATTAATGATATGTATATATATATATAATATATATATATATAATACTAAATATATCGTATCATTACTTTTGCTTATACTATATATTATATATATATATTAATAATATATTATATATATAGATAGGCCTATATATAAATATATATATATATATATATATATATATATATATATATATAGGCTATATATAATATATATAATATATATAACTGCCTATATATCTTAATATATTTAGTATATCAATATATATACTACCAAGGATGAGTCATAATATATATAATTATTATTATTTTCATTATTTATTCCATATTTTAAATTATTATATTATTATTATAATTTTAATACTATTACACTATTAGCGCAAGATGTATGATAATTATATTAATAATACTTATAATTAATATTCTATTATTATGTTCTATTATTATTTATTATATATATTATTAATAGCTAGTAAGTGCTGCGAAATTTTCTAAATCACTACAGCAAATTGCCGATTCTAACTGGGAAGGGAGGTGGTGGGTGGATGGGGGGGGGGGGATTACGTATTCAAATTAATTCTTATCGTTAGAATAACATGCTATTGTAATTTTTAAAATAAAAAGAGAAAATAAATGGAATAATTGTTTTTTCAATGGCCTTCACCAATTTTTCTGCTCATTTTACTACATCTCTCCGGTCTATATATATATTACTATTATAGTATAGAAATCTTTTATATTGTATATCCTTTAAATATTATATATATTACTATATAATATATATATATATATATATATAATATATATAGATATATATATATCGTATATATATTTCCTCACTATATATATATATATAAATATAGTATATATGATGTATATATAGTTTATTCTTTTCTTTAATTTTTTTTCTTTATTCTAATTCACTTCTTTTTAAATAAAAACTTTAATTACTGTATATACAGAATATTACTAAGAAAGTATCATATTTGCTAGTACAAAATATAAATATATTCCTTAATATATATTATATATATATATATATATAAATCTTCTTCATCTTGATCTTCATGATCTCCCAGAAAGAGTGTATCACCGTGTCAGTGAAATGAGCTTCTGATATCATCTTGACTTTAAACTTCTCTTTCCTTCTTGTGTCTTCCAAACCAGAAGAATGAGCTTGTCGAACATCTTTGATACTAAAAGGCTAGTTCTTTGAGTTATTTTCAAAACAATTCTCTCAGGAAAGGGTGTTCACCCTCCAATAGAGCGTGCTTTAATTGATATCATCTTGACTTTAAACTCTTCTTTCTCTTGTGCATTCCAAACCAGAATGAGCTTGTCAGTACATCAATTGCCAGAGACCAGTTCTGAGTTTCGTTCAAGCTAAACAATTATGAAGGCCGGGAGACGGTGTGCTAGGCCTGCGCGCCCCTCGCGAAGGAAATCTACCCCTCGCTGTCAGAAAGTAATTTCTTCGTTAGATTCAGCCAATATATTATATTTATTATTATTGTCTTATATATTAATATATTAATTATATATATATAAAGGTAATATTAATAAAGTAATATATTTATCAGTTGTATAATATATAACTATAATAATATATTATATATATATCTATGTATATATTCTATTACTATTACTAATATTTTATAGCTATATATATATTACCAATAATTTTATATATATATATATATATATCTAGTCAATATATACGTATACTTTTACCTCTCTAATAATATCAGAGGCTGGGCACTTCCGCTCGCTCGTAAACTCAATCCTAGGCTAGTCCCGCTAGTCGCTATCCCGTCGAGCCGATCTACCAGAAAATAGGTGCGGGACTAGCGCCGAGGTTTGCGAGTCGTCAGGGAAATTACGCGGACTTGCACATGCGGGATCACAAAAAAGTTTCCGCTCTTTTTTTCCGCACACGCTACCCAAAAATGGAACATATAGCTTTACTTATTCAAGTATTCTCGATTGGTTATAATTAAAGAAATATAATTTTATTTTAAGATATTTAACTAATTATAGTCTTTTACTTTTAGTCTAAGACTAATTGTTTTTTAATAATTAAACTTCCACAAAATAATCTCAACCACCTTAAAAGGTACCTATTAATACAAATAACATTTTCATTGATTTATAGACGTGAATGGCTAATTACCCTCATCTATCACTTTAATTAACCTTTATATTATTACATAATAACTAGCAGGCAATAATCTAAATTAAAATCTTGGAACCGCCATATATATAGTAATTATATATATATTATATATATATATACTGAATATACCTATATTAGGTATTACCATTAAGTATATAGTAAGTAAAAGTATATATAGTTAATGATTAATTATACTATATATATGATATATATTACATATGTATATGGTATATATATATTATTTGGTTTAAGGGACATTTGCATTAAATCATATATATATGAGTAGTAAATAATATTTTATCATTTTAGTCTAATAACATATATTATATGAAATAATAACCTATAAATATATATTATATTATATATATATATATTAATATTATATATATATAATATATAATATATATATAGTTATTGAGCTACCGAGGCTGCATACCGTAAGCACTCTCAGCAGTCGACTCTGCAGTAAGATACGAGGCTTTCATGGAGTTCTACTAAAGTCTTCAGAACGAAAATAGACTTTTCTTTTAATGTATTATGGACAGCGTGCTGTCAAAAAATAATTTATACGAGTGCGGGAGTGTGGTCCGGACTAGCGGACTACCCCTAAATCAGCGGGGTGCTATAGCTAATTATATATCCTAATTATATACCATAATATTTTATCTATGATAATTAGGGAAAAGTATACTATAATCAAAATCGACTGAGTCCCCATTTATTTTTTGGCTGTTTTTTTAGATTATATAATGTATATTTTAATATACTATATATATATATTTTCATAATAAGTTATTATATATATACCATATATATATTATACTCACATTATACTATATATTATATACTATTATATATAAATATTATAATAGTCAGAGGCTTATAACATATAAGATATGCATAGTGTCATATATCTAAAGGATACGATATATATATAAAGAAATTACCATAGATACAAAGACTTAAATAGATTATATAAATAATATATATAAAAGGTAAATATATATATATACGCATCAGTTTGAATTTTGCCAAAACGTTTGCCACCACAACCATTCACATTTAAAATTGGTGGTCTGGTCTAGACGGGAACTCTATTTTCTGCACCGAACCGCACCGCCAAACCTCAGCCCACGCACCGTCGCAACGTCACCGAATAACCAGTAATTATTCCACATCTCAAACCATACCATGAACAGCGTGGAGTTGAGTTCTTTGTTGCTGTACCACCGCATCGAATGAGAACAGCCAGCGCACCGCACCGCACCGCACCCGCAAATACAGACAATTGATATCTGGTGACAATTTCTGATCTGGTAATAATTTATTTTAATCTCTTATTTTCTCTTTTAGGAGAGATTCACCCATGTGAGCTCTCCAAAAGGGCATCTCTCTCTCGTCTCTCTCTCTCTCTCTCTCTCTTCTCTCTCTTCTCTCTCATCTCTCTCTCTCTCGTCAAGCTCTGCTTTGATCATCTCTCTCCATCTCTCTCCTCGTCTCTCTCTCGTCTCTCTCTTCTCTCTCTCTCTCTCTCTCTCTGCTACGAAAAGTCCAAACTATACTGTATTGAGAGAATGTGGCTCTCTCCTCTCTTCCCAAGATTATTCTTCGTTAGGAGACTTAAGAATTTTGAGTGTTCTTTTTTTGGGATCTTTTACAAATTCTTCTGAACGGCTTATTTACGATTTCTTATTCTGCTACTCTTCCAAATCCCTCAAATTATTTCGCTCCTCGGAGCTCACGTAACAGCATACACATCTTCACCCAACATTCTGAACGGTAGGAAGAGGCAATCCTCTATTTCCTAATTATTTAATTTAATATACCTATAATATAGCTATTATAATATTAGTATATATATGTAGTGTTAATCTATATATATCTATATATACTCACCACAGGAACCTGTCATTATATATATATATGTATATATCGTAATAATATATAAATTTTATAACTGGCTTATCCCCTATAGAGAGGTAACAATGGGAAACAGAGGAAATTCGAACTTTAAGGCGGCTAGCCCAAACCAGCCACCACACGAGTTCCGCAGTCGAGTTTATTCTCGCCGCCAGGTAGATAAAACTTCACCTGTACCGCGAAGATGGAACCAGCGTCCTTTCGTATGAGAGTCGGCGCACAGGCAACCTCCTTTAAAACGGTTTATATATATACCTATATATACTGTATAATATATATTATGTCTATACCATATAATATATATATAATATATATATTATGGAGATTAAAGAACAAATATTATAAATATATATATACTATATAATATATATATTTCTTAGCAAACTATTTTTTTAAACTATATGAAGTATCAGTTTGAACAAGAAATTTAATTTTTTTAAAGAAAATATATTTGTTAGGTAAATTTGAACGTCTTTACAATCAACATATATTAAAAGTGAAGCCTGAAATGAAAATCTTGACTATAATATAAAACAGAATTTTTATATATCAACTATAATTTTTCCTTTCAATAAAAAAAAATAAACAATTTTGATGCAGGGTTCAATTGCCTTATAATCTTTTCAGAAATAATATAGACATAAATTTTCATATTTCTAAATTAACAGAATGTAACAACTAAAAGTATCAATTTTTTTTTTTTTTTCAGAGTCGTAGAACTTAAATTCTAAAATTAAGATCAAGATTGTGTGAAAGCTAAGCATCCATTAGAAGATTGCATGAATTCCAGGACTTATAGAAATTTGCATTAAAATATATATTAAAACCATAAAAAATTTGAAAAAAAAATTGGTTTATTTTTGCTTTATATTATTATAAGATATATATATATAATATATATATATAATATAATATTTATTGGAATAATATGATAGATATATATATATATAGTAATATATATATAATATATATATATATATATGATATAGTAGTATATTATTATAATACTATATATATATATATATATTATATATATATATATATATATATATATATATATATATATATATATATATATATATATATATATATATATATTATATATATATATATAATATATATATATATATATATATACTTATAATAATATAATTAATATATAAGTATATATATTATATATTGATATATATATATAATATATATTATATATATATATATAATATATATATTAAGGTTTAAAAGCGGTTAAAGTTAACAGATTATGAATGTGTTATGGATATTTTATTTTTTTTAAACCTGTTACGAAAGGATTTAACCCATTAATCTGTACGTTAAGCGAAGATGAAAGATAAAGATAAAAGATTAAAGAAAATGATTGAAAGATTTTTGAAAGCTAATAAAGCGTTCACAAGGCTCTTAGAGTGTCTAGATCTGCAGAGATATTATCACACTCAGAATATAATCCTCTGCATAATCTTATGGATATTATTCGCTTCATTAAAAATGTTCTTAAAAGTGTGTGGAGGGAGGAGGCAAATTTACTCAATGCCAAATCATCAATTCAGTTTTTAGAAAGATATTCTTCAAGAAGGAATAATGAAACTACAGTATTGCTTTTATGTCCTCCGTAAAAATCAATAATTACTCAGACGACCTCACAATCACAGCTCAAAGCATCTCTATAAATATAGCAAGACAAAGACCTATAACAATATATAAACCAAATGGAACAATGGCTCACTACAAACACAATGACAGCCTCAACCCAAAAAATTCTCCATCACGCTACTAACACCTCACAAAAAAAAAAAAAAAAAAAAAAAAGGCCAACACCGACCTAACAATTCTCCTCTCAAATAATACTTCCTCTTAATAAACAATTCACCATCATTGGCCTAACTTTCGATACACACATGTCATTCACCCCCACATAAACAACATCTCCTACATAAACATCATCTCCTCTAAAGCCACACATAAACAACATCTCCTCTAAAGCCACACATAAACAACATCTCCTCTAAAGCCACACATAAACAACATCTCCTCTAAAGTCACACATAAACAACATCTCCTCTAAAGCCACACATAAACTAAATGTGATGAAAACGTTAACCAAAATATAATTTGGCTAACAGAAAGTCCTTAACAATAGTTTTCAGCCAATATCTCTGTCCCATTTCAAACTATGCATCGCCCACTTGGGATTCCACAATATCAAGGATCAACATCTTGAAACTGGAGATGGTGCAAAACAGAGCTTTGAAAGTAATAAAAGGCTCTCTCCCTTCTACTCCCATCCATCACTTACAAGCAGACACAAAAATTCTTCCAAAAGAGGTCCATCTAGACATGATTGGCTGCCAATCTCACAGCAATACACTCTGCACAGAACATTACAGCAACTCCCCGTCACCAAGAAATAAAAAGTTACCCCAGCCATGTACTCCTATTCTAACATATACAATACGCTTCCCAGCCCCAACTCCCCGGACACGTCCATTATCAAACATGTCCACATCCAATTAACAAAATAAGCGATCTCTGAATATACAATCAAGATCGTACTTCAAGCGCGGCCACCCGAAATATTTCCAACAAAAGAGTCCTTGGATCGCCAAACCAGAGTGATGCAATCCCTTCTTCGCTCTAGGCACCACCATACCCATACTCTTTAGGAATACAAACATAGATTTCATAACTTTCCAATTCCATTACTGTCAAAGATGCCTTTTCCAAGCAAATGACTACACACAACACCTCTTTGTTAAACTGACTGGACATGAGACGTAACTTTGATACACTTATTTTGACGGGCCTATGGGCTCGGTCTGCTGTGGTGGAATACCTCGAGATCGCCCATTTCTCGTAGAAGGGAAGCCGGGAGCTACAAAGTATATATATATATATATATATATATATATAATATATACATCTCACACATATAGTATTATATATAATATATATAAATATATAATATAATCCATATATATATATAGTATATATATATATTAATATATATATTTATATATTATCATATATTATTACTATATATAATATATATATTATATATATATATATAATATAAATATAGTTGTATATATATAATATATATATTTATTATATATATAATATATATATATACTATATTAATATATATATAATTTTATATACATTTATTTGTCATATATTCTATATAATTATTATTTACTAGATATACAATATATATATATATATATATATATATAAATATATATATATATATATATATACAGTTGTCACCATCACTCATGAGCAGAGCCCTATTCAAGGATTAAAAGCATTAACAGCGTCACCATCTAAAGAAAATTTCGCAAATGAGCACTGACCTGGGTCTTGAAGTGAGAGAGATTAAATTCATCAGGAAACAGAAGATGGAAGGGAATTCCACAGAACAGAGGTGGCTGGAAAGATAGAAGCACGGCATTGAATATACCTGGAATTACTACTGCCCACACAAAACTTACGTGCAGACACAGCACCCTTGTGCTAACGAGGGACCGTGAGGTGGTTTTACGCGAGTGGTTAGTTCCCTCGAACACCTGCCTCTGTAGTACATGTAAAAAAGAGACAAAGATCCAACATCGCGTGATCAGAGGATCAAGTGAATTGGAATGTACAGAACAGTTAATAAACCTTTTGGCTTTTGACTCGACTCTATCGAAAAATCGGGTGAAACTAGAGCCCTCCCCCCCCGATATGAGAGCAGTACTTCATACAAGGGCGGATAAGACCCTTGAATAGGTTTAGTAACTGAGAGGAGGAAGAAAAGTCTCGTAGTCTAAATGGAGCTTCCAGCTTCTTTTCGGCCGCCCTAGCAACCGTTGTGATGTGAGGCTTCCAAGTTTTTTTTTTGTTTTTTTTTTTATGTTAATGCCAAGGATGTTTATATTGTCAACAGGAGAGACTGGAGAAACAACGAAAGAGATAGGAAATTTAGAGTTGTTTTAGAGAGGGAGATTTGTAGATGCTGAATTTCTAAAGAATTGAATTTCACAGGGTGGAGACGACCCCACCGGAAATTCTATCAGGATCATCGAGAATAGAATCGGAAAGATTAAGACGAGAGGCAACTCTAGATGTAAAAGGGTGAGCAGACTTGAAATGAGATGAAGAATGAATGGTCGAGTCATCGGCATATGAGTGGATAGAGTTAGATGAGCAGCTTATAAGATCGTTATTGAAAAGTAGGAATAATGTAGGAGATAAGACAGAACCTTGAGAAACACCACTATTGACATGGAAGGAAGAAGAAATCGGGCTCGTCTTCTACCCATCAACCAACAGCTTTTATTGAGGTATTGGAAGAAAAGGCTTACAGAAAAACAGACTTTTATTGAGGGATTTGGAAGAAAGACAGACATAAGCAACCAAAGATAAGGAGAAAACCCATAGGAGGGGAGATTGGAAAGTGGTGACACGTGCCAAAACCTGTCAAA
>JABUQX010136263.1:0-10000 GCA_015478945.1 Trachelipus rathkii | reverse complement strand
TATATCAATACTATATATATATATAGTATATATTATCTGTTATTTGAATAATTAATTAATTATATATTTTGTATAATAATAAATTATAATTAAAAATATATATAGAATACATATATTTAAATTATATTAATTTATATATAGCTAGATATATATATATATATATAGAGATATATATATATTATATATTTATTATTAGGATATAAAGTTATTAATAAATATCGAAATTGCTATGGTATTACGTTAACGCATCTTTACAAAAAGTCAAATAAAACTATGTAGGGTCAAATTTAAAGTACAGTAAATGAAAATAAGAAGGAGCTTCACACCTTACAAATTCCATTATTCTTTAAATCTATGTAAACTACATAAACTAAAACATAACCTATATTGGTAAGTGCCATTAGTGAGAATTACAAAGTTATTTTGTATATTAGTATAATTATTTCACTCTTGCTATGCGCGCCTTGTACATTTTGTTCGATAACGTAAGTTACGATGAAAATTGACAGTAAGCTAATTGGAAGCAGATAAGTGGACAAGAGCCATATATATATATATATATATATATATATATAATATAAAATATATTTAAGTAGTATAGTATTTAATAGTATTTTATAATATTTAATACTGTCATAGGTATTATATATATAGTTATAGTTATTTATATAATCTTATTATAATTATATTATATAAATATATATATATATATATATAGTAATATGTTCATTTTTTCTACATGCAATTATCTACAAAACTACAAATGATTACACTAAACAAATGATATTTTTTAATCACCGATCATAATGTTTTAGTCAGAAAATAAATGAAAAAAAAATGTAGATAATAATCTTCCATAAAGTGATGATTTTGGAAGACTATATCCTTGTATAATAATTTAAATACGATGTAAGATAACTTCTGCCCAAAATCTATTATTGTTCGCCACCAAGGCACCGCCACAAATTGCCAGAAAATGGCTTTTTATTCGTTCGAACTCTCTCATTTGCCCGTCACATGCAAATTTAGATTGTATTCAAGGGTAGAAAATGAAATTTTAGTTCAGGGGGTCTCTGAGGACTGTCGGGGAAGGGCGAGACAGAGGGGATCCTTACGTTAGATCCTCCCGCCCGTCGGTCCCCCTGTAAGGTCCCGAAGACCCTGACTCTTTCCATCTTTGCTGTTATCACTTAGGTTTTCCTTTAATTAAAAAATAAAAAATACACATGATAAAAAGCAATTAATTTCATATTTGGCAACTCTGACGTTCCTTCTATTGCAGTTGTCGTACTCTCGTAAGAATTTCTAAAACGTCGTCTCATGACTGCAATTTTTTAAAATTTATATTATTTTTTAATACCCTGAACAGTAACTTAGTTTTCTATATAATAAAGCTACACTTACTTAAATTCTCATCTGATTCGGAGAAAATATTTTTTATTTTATGTATCTGCTGAGTTTTGTAGATGAATGCCAGTATGTACTAATGAAAAGTTACGATCACAATATATATATATAGGTATCCAGATATAGATGTAAACATATATAGTGTTATCTCATATATCATATTTTGTAGGAGAATAACTCCAACCTTTGGTAATAAAAATATATATACTTATGTAATATAATAATATATATTATTTTATAATATATTATATATATATATATATATATAGGTATAGAATAAACCTTTATACTGGGATCTGTATTAAAAGAGTGTTTTAAATCTTTGAGTGCATAAACTTCTTGATTGACAGTGATCAAAACGTTTCCAACTTCTGGGCTAAGTTTAAAAAGCTTTAAGCAAAAAGTAATTTGAAAATCCAACATCTAAATAATTTTGTTAAAAAAATAGAGTAAATATAAATATATTATATTAGTATATATACGTATATATAACTATATTGATACTATATATTATATATAGAAATTATTATATATATATATATATATAATATATATTATATAATATATATTCCGTATAAAGCTTAAATAGTATATATATATATACATAGTTAGGTATCTATATAGTATATATATATATATATATATATTATATTATATATATATATATACATATATATATCTAGGTAAAGTTTGGAATGTGATACGATATATTGTAATCTATTACTGTTATTATTTAATTATGATATCAAATATACCTATAAAAATTATAAAAATTTTTAAATAGCATTTAAATAGTTTTTTTTGGTTTGAAGCTTCGAAAGACTATTGATTTAAACTTTAACTTTTTTTGTTCATAAAATTATAATTATTAGTATATAGTAAAATAGGCTTAGAGATAATCCGTACCTATATATAATATTTCTATATATATATATATATATATATATAGACGTATATATAAAGTAATATTATATATATTTGGAATTTAATTA
This sequence comes from Trachelipus rathkii, assembly GCA_015478945.1. Classification (NCBI taxonomy): domain Eukaryota; kingdom Metazoa; phylum Arthropoda; class Malacostraca; order Isopoda; family Trachelipodidae; genus Trachelipus; species Trachelipus rathkii. The sequence continues at coordinate 7,601 of JABUQX010136263.1, read as the reverse complement.
ATATTCTATATAATCATTTATGGATATAGAAATAGAATATATAATAATTTACTCAAGAATAAATATACCGTACCTGTAAAGTTCATACCTAGATAATATTGTAAATAACAGGTAGATATATATATATATTATAATAAAAGTATATAGTTTAATTATAGTTAAAGAAATAAATGAGTCATTTTTATATATATAGAGAGGAAGAGAGAGAGACGAGAGAGAGAGAAGAATGATTAGGTTACTTTTTTTTATTCTTGTTAGCTTAGGTTAGATTATTTTTTTTATTGGTTACGCTAGGGATTATGAGAGATGTATTGTAGAGGGTTATGTATAGATTATTTTTGATATCTCAGTTTAACTTTGTCATTTAGTTAAACTTATGTTAGATTATTTTGACTTTTTTGGCTTATAGGTTAGGTTAGGTTTAGGTTAGATCTAGTTAGGTTTTTTTGTTAGGTTAGTTAGTTAGGTTAGGTAAGCATGAGTAATCTAGGTTAGGTTAGGTTTGGTTTGTGTTAGGTTAGCAGTTTAGGGGTGAAATGAGGTTGGTTTAGGTTAGGTTAGGTGTAGGTTAATTTTTTTTGATTCTAAAAATTTCTCCATTTTTGAAAGGTGAATTAGAAAGATTTTTTAGACGATTATTATTTTTTACCAGGGTATGTACGAATCCTATTCTCGGAGCTGGTATGAGAGTATTGCAATAGCATTTAAAGATAAAAGATTAGAGACATGTGTAAAGTTTATATAGTAAATATAATTATTTATAAACCAATAAAAATATTGAAAGTCTTTCTAAGAGTGGTTACAATTTTATCAATAATACCGTGAAATCAATCCAAAAAATTTCAAGAAAAATATTTAAGTGTCTTAAATAATATGTTGCTGAGTGGCTATGAGAATATATGCTGTATATTATATCTATATATACATGTTATTATATATCAGTAAAATATTATATTATAATAATATTTATATTATTTATATATATGTTTATATTATTTTGAATTAGATATTGTAATTACAATGGTCATGTGGTGTTGTGTTGTGTGTGTGTGTGAAGCCTAAATTTTTTTCAAATTGATCACTTCTTTTGTTGGAGATCTGTCCCATTCTTTCTCGTGTTTCAGTAAAATAAAGAAAAGAATTAAATGATCCTTTAGATAATTTTTAAATCCCTATTTCATCGAATATTTTTTGTTTTTCATCAAACTTATCCCACAAGATTATATCGATCGCATTCCAAACTTTACCTAAGATCAAATACCAAATAGTATATATATATATATATATAGTATGTGAGTACTTAAATATATTCCATATAATAAAGTATAAATAAATAAATAACTATATATATATGTATGCTATATAATTATCCCTATATATATATTAAGTCATATTAGGTATTATAATATAACATGGTTAGATGTAACTGAGCAATTAACACTAAAAGACTTAACCAATAATTTATTAGTATATAGTAAATAATAGTATATTACTATAACAAGAATTTCAGTAAATGATAAGGTTCAAAGAAGTTACAAAAAAAAGTTGAGAAAGGAAAAAGCCTATGAAAAACCGATTAATGAGTGCAAAGATTAACATTTAAGGTCATCAGTCTATGCATTACTTTTTATTGATCGTGTGCAGTCAAAATAACGTAACACCAGGGCAGAGCATAATAGAGCTCCAATAAAGAGAATTTACGATGAAATAATCATAATATACCGAATTAAAAATATTTTACGTAATTATTATTAAAACTATATATAACGGGTAATAAAACTGTAATCGCCAACTATTTTCCTGATGTTAATAAAATGTAGTAAGTGACAAAAATAGTTAATGCAATAAGTTATATAGTGAAAAAAATGCAAGCACCTCGATATCCTATCTCAGTCCATCAAGATTGCATTCAAACCATTTTCTGGACCCAGTAAGTGAAAAATGACTTTGAGTGGTGGGATAGCTCACCTTGAAGAGAAAAAAAGTACCGAATTAACTTCTCAATTAAATTATAATACACTATGAAAGATAAATAATTATAATAACCGTATTGGACTCACTAAACAGAAAATAACGTAAATGGATGTTTTGTGTTTCTCATTTTGTTGATTAACCCTTGCCCATAATCTTTTTAGAAAAGAAGTGAGAAAGTAACGTCTTAAGAACTTTTTTATGGTACGCGCTCAGAAAAGTCCCACTGAAAGATTATATACGGACTATCAATTATATTTAATCTTATAATAATTTATACCCATTAATCAGTAAGATATTTCCCCGTCCTTACTCCTCCCTCCAAAACACTTTTTAGGTGTACATTAACTCTTTCTTAAAAGTTAGATCCGCCCATAATAATAATAAATTATAATTAATAATAATAATAATAATAATATAATAATAATACATGAATTTCGTTGGTGTTATTAATTCCCTAAAGAATAATATAATAATAACTTTTACTTGTAATCATATATAAAATTTATAAGTCCAATACATAATAATAACAATAATTTAAATAACAATAAAAATATCTATCATCCAGATGATGATATCCGATCCAAAAGAGCTTCTTATTTTAAAAATTATTGCAATATTTTCATCTGAAAATGGCTCTCTTATTATTACAAGATCGCTTTATAATAATAATAATAATCCCACTTCATAAGAAAATGAAAAAATTCTATAATACATATATATAAGATAATAAATAATAATATAATAAATTTAATAATAATAAATAAAATATATAATAATCAATTTAATTAAAATTAATAAATAATAATACTAATATACTAATAAGTGAATAATAATAATAATAATTAATATACTATAATATTATAATAATGACATAATAAAGTAAATTTAACTAATAATAATAATAATAATAATAATAATAATATTTTTAAACCACAATTTTTTTTTAATGATTTTTATGATATTTAGAACTTTTATTCGAGTTGGAATGTTTTAGGTAGACTTACCAATCGTCAGTAGAAGGAGAGTATGGTGAAGCACTTAATATGGATATCTATGTCAAGCTTCTGCAATTCGATAATGGATGTTAAAAGAGAAATATATTAATAATGTGTTTTTATTGATCATTAGTAGGTGATTACAGAATCGTGAATATGATGGTGAGTTTGGGTGATAAGTGAAAATCAAAGCTTATGTAGAAGACAAGTTAGATATGAAACTGGAATAATCCGGTTTTATTGATTTCACTATAAGAGATGTGATTAGATTTCCAGATCTCATATATATTATATATATATATTATAATATATATTAATATATATAATATATATATATATATATATATATATATAATATATATATATATATATAATATAATATATATTTATTAATAATATTTTTAATATTAAACAAATTTATAGACATATATATTATATAATAATATATATATAATATATATATATATATTTATCAATATATATTAATAATATATATAATATATATTATATATATAATAATATATATATATAATACATATTATAATATATATATAATATTAAATATAATATATATTCTAGTATTAATAATATTCTATATTAGGTTTTATATATTTATAAATGGGTTTTATTTATTTTTAAATATTTTTAAAATTGGTTTAAATTACTATATTATATTACTTAAAATAGTCGTGGAGCGACAAACCATTATAATAATTCCCCAATTGGGGAAAAATATACCAAAGATTGTCCAGTCTTCAGAGGAAGCCTTCAAGAAGGAATAATATCTAATATTTTAATATTTTGAATATTTTTCGTCATTAAAACTAATAAAATTACAAAATTAAATAATTTTTATTCTGCTTTGAATGTAAAAATATTTGGAAATACTTTTAATAAAAAATTGTGCAGAAAAATTAAGAGAGAATATAGGTTAAGTTAAATGAATCAATGAACAATTTTCTGTTTATCCAAATTATTTACAGAAAGAATTGCTATGCTTTGATGATCAGTGGTAAAAGTGTCCAGATAAAATGTTATAAAATTTGGATTACGATGTGGTTGTTATTTTTCAGGCTTTTCGAACTATTATTGCTTTATATTGACTAAATGATAAGCTGTGTGCTAATTCTTATCCAATTTTATTATTAATCATTTTATCTTGCTTTTGTATATATAATATAAAAAAATATCTTTTATAAACTGACGAATAATAAAAATATTTGACCAAATTTTTAGTTTCGATTTTCACAAATTCTACTCCCTTTCAAACAACGTGAACAAAAATCTAAAGTGAGAGATTTTTTATTTAGAATATTTTTTAGACGTTCTTAAAAAATTTGGGGTCAAAAAGTTGGGCATAGAATGGATGGCACTATGTGGAAAGATAAGTTGGACGAGCTTCTCTCGAAGGAGGAGGGTATGAGGCTAGAGTTTAGAAGAGCAGTCAGTATCCAATGCAATAGTTACAGTATAAGAAGAGTAATATGGCTGTTCAACGTCCAAAAAGAGGTCTGAAAAGTAAATGAAATTAGATGAGATAGTAAGTCGAAGAAGGTCATAGACTCCATTCCACCTTATCAAGAAAGTGCAGTATGTGGGGAGCAGCTCCAGATATTCGATGCACACTCCAGATAGATAGATAGATAGATAGATATATAGATAGATAGATTGATAGATAGATACATAGATAGTATAGATAGATAGAATAAGATAGAAAAATTAGAATTAGATAGATAGATAGATAGATAGTAATAGATAGATAGATAGAAAATCTTCTCATAGAAGATAGATAGATAGATAGATAGTATAGATAGATATAGATAGATAGATAGATTTAGATAGATTGTAAGTAATAGAACGTAGTAACTAAAAAAAATAGTAATATAGATTAGAATTAGATAGATAGGATCATTGTTAGAAAGAACGTAAACTAAAAAAAATACAAAAGAGCTGATCTTGTGACTCGGTTCTTTTCACTATAATCTGAAAATTCCTTTGACGAGTTTCAGGGTTTTCATGTCACTCATTCGATGCGAATAGTGAATGAGTCACTACAGTTAGATTTGAACTCGAAAGGAAAACAATACAATAGATAGTTTTCCTTTCTCTCTCACGCATATCTACTTAAAGTATAACGTAGAAATATATAGAATAATATAATAAAAAATAATATAAAAATAAAATAAAAATATAATAAATATATATCTTATATTACTATTATTAATTATCTCAAACTATAATCATTATCTAATAAAAAATACTATACGACTATACTGAGTTATACGTAAAGATATTAAAGTACATTTTCTTAGGTAAATATTGATATATTATAATTAATACTACTAATATATCATATATATAGTGATATAATATTATTCAAATATATAATTCAGATGAAATGATTACTATATATTATATAATTATATTAATAATATACACGTCACTATCATAAGGTGCTCGAGCCGCGAGTAGATTAATACATATAAAAGGGTAGTATGCAGTATAATGTTTTTCTATATAATACCCTCTATATATATATATATAACTAGGGGTAATTAGTATAGGGCTCAGGTATACATACTAGAGGAATACACTACCGTATCACGTACCTAAATATTATCATAATTATCACCAAAACTATATATAATAGGAAGCATGTAGCTTTGTACTATTATTATTACAAATAAATATATTACGTATACGAAATACCTTCAATTTTACAGGTATATAGATAGATATATACATATATATATTATATATTAATATATATAAGAATATAAATAAATCTACATATTGAAATATTATAACTATCATAATATATATTTTATAATTAATACCATATATATATATATAATATATATTATAATATATATACTATTATAATATTTATTTAAAATCAACAATAATTTTATATATATAGATATATATAAAAGTAGTATAGGATTGGATAATAAATAATTCATTCGGTTTATGTTAGTGACAACAATTAATATAGTTTATACCCCGGTATTATAAGTACTATTATATATATATATATAGATATAAATATATATAATATATATATATTATACAAGCTACTAGAGATGACTCTCCTCGTAATATATACAATATTAATCCCTGTCAATCTAGTAGTAGTACGGTGACTAACTATTAAAATCCATCCTCATATATGGGTTATTCATATTAATTTTAGTGATAAAAAAACAAATAATAATTATATATAATTTTAAGTTATTAGTAATAAGATTATAATATTATAAATAACTAAATCTTAACTGCATGGTTTTTTCTGCATTTCCTCTCTGAAATATTTACATAATATATATAAGGTACTCACTCTATATCCATACTAAGGTACTATATATCATTACTTATAAATACTTAATATTAAGGACTACTTAATTACATCATATATACTAATAAATTACTATCTAAATAAATATTTATAATTATATATTAACTCAATAATATATTTATTTTATATATTTATTTATTTTTTACTATTTATCCTTAATGTTACCATTTTACCCTATGTAGTCCTAAATATATATTGTATATTCTACTTTTTACTGCTACTGTATTAATAGCTATTGTATGATTTTTTGTATAAGAATTTCTTTAACTTAATATTGTCTATTTTTTATATACTTGATTTTCCCCTAGATATTCGTTAAGTATTGAGTACCAAGCCATGATTTAACCACAAATGCTATAATATACTTTAACTCTAACGTATTATATATATATTTACTACTGTTTTAAAAGGTATATATATATTAGTTATTTTTAATAATATATATTAGTAATATATTAATAATATCCTGATATATTAACTATTACCTAGAGTTTATAATCATCCAATCACTAATATATATATATATAATAAATACTATATAAATTATTATGCGTTATGAGTTGTTATATATAGTATTATTACTATTATTTTTTGGGCCAGTATTTTAAATATGGTGTTTATTAGAATATAATTGAAAATAAAAATGGTCTGTATTTAAAGACTATGAATGACATTTTGACTAACGTTCTCAATTGTATAACATTTTCATAAAGAAATTCAACTCTTATGATGAATGAGGAGAACACTATTGCGAACAGTTAATATCATTAGGTTGTTTTGTTATAAGTTCATAAGAGATGAGGTAGTAATATGAAGTAAAGAAAATAAATGAAAAGACAGAAATATTATGTAAGAACAAATGTCCAAATTGCTTTTTCTATAAATAGTTGGGAAAGAAAGAATTTGATATGTAGTACTCATGAGAGAATACACTATTCCCTAATAATATCCATCTTTTCTTATAACAGTACCTTCCAGATATCTCATATAAAGTATTAATATTACGCCTATCTATATATAGAATATATATATATATATTTATAATATATATATATACTTAATTAACTTTTAGATTACTAAATTATACTATATATTATTTCAATATCAAGACGCATCGAAGCAAATATCATACTTATTATTACTATAGTATAAATAAAAAATTTCCTAACCAACTTATATGTATATATAAAATATCATACTAATATATATATAATACTTTTTAATTAATATAAATCACTCGTAAAGGGGCTAGGGATCTACTCATACATTTTTTACAC
>JABUQX010136262.1:10000-37965 GCA_015478945.1 Trachelipus rathkii | reverse complement strand
GCTTTAACTCATATGTTTATGCTTTTAACTCATATATTTATTAACATTACATACCTTAAAGCAGTAAATCAGTAAATCAATAGAGGTGTTACCTAACACCTAAGGGATTAGTATGCTTTTGTTTTACTGTTTTACTGCTTTAACTCATATGTTTTAATGCTTTAACTCTTTTAACTCATAATGTTTTTTACTGCTTTAACTCATATATTTATTAACAATTACTGCCCTTTAATCCAATTTATTAACATTATATTTTTTATTTTGTTTTAATACTTTTTATTTATTTTTATTTTATTATTTTTATTTCTATTTTTATTTTGTTTTAATAAAATTGTACGAAATTTTATTAAAAATATATACTTTACTGCTTTACAGCTTTAATTAATCTCATTATTCATTATACTTGACGAGTATGGATGTGGAGAAATTTTCGTTCCGAAGTCCGGCTACATGTTTTGTAGCCGGCCCGACAGGCTGTGGTAAAACCTTTCTATTATTAAATATTTTAAAGGAAATGGAGATTTTTTAGAGCAAACCCCTGTAAAAATAATATGGTGTTATAATGTTTATCAGGAAAAATTTAAGGAATATAAAGATGTGATTCAATTTCATGAAGGCATATACGATATTAGATCATTGGACAATATACATGGTCACAAAATTATTGTATTAGATGATTTAATGCACAAATTGAATTTGGAAATAGCAGAAGCGTTCACAGTTTATTCTCACCATCTAAATATCTCTGTGTTTTTCATAACACAGAATATTTTTCATCAAAGCAAGCATATGCGAAGTGTTTCTTTAAACACTCAGTATTTACTGTTGTTTGGACAGAGAAGAGACATGAGTCAAATTAATGTATTGGCAACTCAAATGTTTCCCCTTCAAAGGAAAGAGTTCTTAAAGTATACAAAGAGGTTACTTCGATCCCCACGGTTATTTGATGTGTGACTTCAATCCAAAACCACGTACAGAGTGATTTGCTCCGTACCAACATCTCCATGAGATAGAAACTGTATACATACCTGAATAATGAGTGCTCTAGTTGCAAAGTATTTACCTCTTATAAAAAAATTTAAAAAGCTGAAACCTTCTGAAAAACGTAAACTAATTAGTGAGGATGAAATTAATCATGTGTATTGAAGTCTGTTTAAATCTTATAAAAGGAAATGTTTCTTTAAACAGACCTCAGAAGAGGTAAAGCTCCTCGGTATAGAACATCATTAAAAAACTCTCATCAACATAAAAAACACCTGAAAAATAAAAAGAAGTTACTAACAGAGAGGAGAGGGGTATTCCCTACCATTAACTCTTTTCCGTTATAGGCCACGATAACTAAGTGTTGGCCCCATGATGAAGAACGGTTGCTGTACTTCCATATAATGAGTATGAGAAATGAGTATAATAAATACAGCATCTGTACAGAATTCAGTTCCTCAGATTCAGCATTCACAACCTCTATATGAACAGTTATTACCACGCACTGTGCAAAATTCACAACCCCTATATACGCAGATATTACCTCACAATGCATTGACATTACAACCTCTTTCACATCAACAACAGCTGTACCCCCAGAATCCTTATATTGTGAACGGCTCATTATCTTTTCAGCAGCCTCTACCTCCCAGCTTATATGATCCTAAAGTTGAACAGATAACCAAATACGAGAAAGAAGTGTACAGAATATTAAATTACGAGAAAAAGTTACAGGATTTAAATTCAGAAACATTAACATCCATGAAGAAACGCATCTTATACCCAAGATGCAACAAAATGATAGATCTTAAAGACTTGCATCTACATCCATCACTACGCAACCCGCTACCCGATGATGTAGATATACCTAATGAAGTAAAACTTGAAGTGAAAAATGAAGATAAATTTAAAAATATCCTAGCGGAGAGCTTACCTATTAGAGTGCGTAAATCAGGAATAGCTTTATATAATATTTTAAAAGAACAATTATCTTTGAATGAAGCAGGGCAGATAGTAATTGATGATGAAATAGTTAAAGGATCAAATATTGTGGATTTGATAGCTGATCTCTCACGTAACTGGAAGAAACGCCCTGTAAAAGGCTGGAATGAGATCAAACAAGAACTTCAGACTATTAATTTTCCCAGAAGTTTAATCTTAAATACAACGCGAAATTAGCAGACTTAGATAATATCCCCGTTACGCCAAGACTGATTCAGTCCCTCTGGTATTCTTAGCTTCAGATAAATTTTAAACGTGTTACCAAGAAGGCCGTATAAAAAACTTATAAAAACCTATTTGGATTAAAACGTTATGTATTATCATATATATATATAAATATATTTATTTAGTTGTAATGCTTGTATATAAATAAATATGTTATTTTAAGACCTTGTTTCTTTAACCCTTTAACTTATAGCACATTTTGTTACACCACACACCACACACACATTATAATTATATATATTATATATATATATATATATATATATTATATATATATATATATATATAATATATATATAGCATTCTACATGTGGGTCAGTTAGCCACATGGAGGCGAAGGAGATAAGTTGATGTATTACTTAAATCCTGAGGAACCTAAATGTTTTGGGGTTTCACCAGGTTTGCTTTAAGGTATCCTAATATTGAGAAAAAAGAGTTAAAAGCAATATTTAGAGGCGAAGAGGCATTTCTCTACATAAAACCGTAAGAAAAAAGTTTCCTACGCGGAAACATATCACCGCACTCGATAGTGTATGGCATTAAGATTTATGAAAGGATTAATATAGTCTTATAATGAAGGATTTCAATACATACTTTTTACTATTGACGTATACTCTAGATACTTGTGGTTGAAGCCCTTAAAAGATAAAAGATCAGTTACAGTTGCCACTGCAGTACTTGAAATTATAGAGGAAGAGAGGAGAACACCTAAATCATTCTGGACAGATTCAGGAATGGAATTCAAGGGTCGAGAGAGTTTCAGGAGCTGACTTGGGAGTATGGTATAAGCTATTACAATACATTTTCCGTAAACAAAGCAGCTATAGTTGAAAGAGTCCAGCGTACTATTAAAGAGCGCATGCATAGGTATTTTACTAAAATGAATACTTTTAAATACATTGATATACTGGTGTCTAGTTTATTCTTATAACAGATCTTACATAGAACTATAAAGACAACACTCCTTTAGAAATGTCAAAAACTAGAGGCCGAACACATATGGGAGAAAAAGAAAACAAAATAAAAGATAATCAGGAATAAAGGTGAACGATTATGTAAGAGTTTTCTCGAACAGAATGTAGTTTAGAAAAGGATATGAATCCGGATGGTCTACGGAAGTTTTTAAAGTGAACATCCAACCATTCAGTCGTGATAGTTTAAAGTTATATTACCTGGAGGATTTAGATGGTGAAAAAATAAAAGGAGGGTTCTATAAACAAGAAATACAAAAAGTACGATTTAGTCCTGAAACTCACGAATATAAAATAGAAAAAATATTAGCTACGAGAGGTAAAGGAAAAAATAAGCAGTTACTTGTGAAATGGAGGGGATACCCTGCTAAGTTTAATACTTATATAAAAGCAAGTGAAATTAAGAATCATTAATCAGTTGTCATTACAATCATGGAGAGTGTAGATCACTTTTATTTAACTCTCCCGTCTTCAGCCTCCCTGGATTTACATCCTGATAATAAACTCTCGGATTTTACAACTGTGTTATTGAATCCTATACAACTTGAAAGAGAGGAATACGAAGCAGGATTATGTGAAATGATATTAAATACGGACATAGAAAATTTACCTCACAATCTATTCTGGATGTTGGTGTACAGAAGTGTAGAATGTGTTGAAACTATATTACAAGTGAAAGATACTCGTGATCTGCCTAGGTCCAGGATTGGTACAAAAGAATACTTCTTTGAAGAATTTACTTTGCGGAGGTCATATTTTAAATCGGTACCTGCTATTTTTAGTCATTTAAATGTGCTCTTTGATATGAGTATTATGTGTAAGGACTTGGTATACAAAACTGAAATGCGTACCTATGAAGATAAAGTAATAATATCTTTAAGCTCAAAAGTAAGTGTAAACCTGCGAGACCGTGATATGTTTTTTCTGAGACGTGCACCATGGCAACGTAAACATATTCGTAAAACGTGGATGCCTGAGGCTGGATATACTTCATGAATATCCTACTATGTTGGAGGGTTTATACTATCTGTGAGAATAACCTCATGACTGACATGAACAAAAGATGAAGCAGATCGTTAGTACTGCTTATACATGTACCCTCCGAGATGCTCAATCACGGTTATGGCCTATGGTATATACAAATATAATTGATCATCAATATGTAGGTAATACTAAAGCTCCTTTAAAAGTAGTATATTTTCCCAAAGAGAGTAAAGTTATAACATTCCCTAATGTGTTCATTATCTACCTCTGAATAGATCAAATTTTGACTCTGTCGCGTGCATAATAAAGATGTAGAAGGAAATCTTTCCCCTTTACATACGGACATTGTTATGCAAGTTCATTATTAGAAAGAAACAGATGCAGTAGTTGCAGCATAATGGAATATATAAGAGGTGTAGTCAGATATATTTTTTTCATTCATTTAACATACTCTCGCCGTGTAAAGATAGTATAAGAAAAGACACTCCTGTAATAATGGACGAAGAAAAGGGTGGTTCAGAGGATCAAAATGAGATTGGGGTATGGGCCTTGGTGGATTTTTGCCAGCTATGGAGAAGGTGCAAGGCTCTACTCGGAGAGGTGGGGAAATATTAGGTAAAAAGCTAATAAGAAACAGGTTTGCGATACTATTCAAGACATTGCTGCAGGAATAATCCTCGTACAGCGTTAAAAAGACGTATTGCCGATGTTTCAGATGAGATGGCTGGATGATGTTAAGCGTAAAATAAGACTAAAATGTCAGGTCAAGGTCCGAGGAACCAAGAAGATTGTCATAAAGAAAAAGGCTAACCGGAAAAAAACTCTAAAGAAAAAAATGTATTGATGTATTTGTTATTTAATTACTAACTGATAACTTTTATACGAGATGTGTATATAAGTAAGGTTTTTCATGAAAATGTTCATTATACGGCCAGAGCTCGAACATACAAGATGCATTTCCTTCATCCTTCTAGTCCTGACTGTTGTAAGAGTGAATTGGATCTCTTCTCCATGAATCCTACACAGATTAGCGTAAGCGACTCCAACTTTATCAGTATTAATCCTTTGCATTCAATTACCAATACAGATGTTCCTCTAGAGTTCAATATTCCAGGCACTTCTGATCAGTACCTAGATCCCTCTAATGTGTTTTTATATGTAAAAACGTTGACAAACCTGATGGGTACAGATCTTCTTCGTGATGACCATATAGTATATACAGAATCAAATTTCCTGTATACATGTTTCACTCAGGTTGAAGTCTATCTTAACGGAACTTCACTAGGTGCGTCAGCTGCTAATTATCCTTATAGAAGCTATATAGAACATTTGTTAAATTATTCAGACGATGCTAAACAATCTCATCTCCAATCATGTGGTTTTTATAGTTTCAAAGATGAAGCTGCACATATAGATAAAGCAGCTAAAGTCATAAATAATACTTATGAATTTTACGGTCGATTAAATGGCGATATTTTCTCTCAAGAAAGACTCATTCTACCATCTGTAGATACTAGAATCATTTTATCGCGGTCAAATCCTATTGCTCTTAAAATAAAAAGTAAGCCTACTGCTACAGCTGTATGTCCAGAACCTGTTTTCAAACTGTTGGAGGCTTATCTCTATGTCAGAAAAGTGAAATTATCACCACAGCAACATTTGGAAATTAAAAATTCGCTTTTGAATACTACAGCAAAGTAACTCTATAAGAGAGTTTAAACCAAGATATTTATTTACTAAAGGATTATCGAGTATCAAATATCCTAACATCGGAACGGAATTTACCACAGAAGTAAAATAGTGGGGCGGGATTGTGGAACATGAAGCCTACTCCGGGAATTCATAAAAGTCACCCATAGATCACACACTTCGGCTTAGGGTATCATTTGTTTACATGTGAATGGGTTCCTCACGGACGTGAATATGAATGTTATACAATGGTGACCTATCTCTTGTACTCGTCCTTTTTAGAACTTAATAGCCATATGTATCATGTAATGATAGTGGGACAGGTTTAAATCTTGAAGAATACGCCAAGAATAGTAATTTATACGCCTATGATCTTACTGCAGACCTTTCAGCTTGTAACGCCTATCATTTAAACATTTTGAAAAAGGGCACCTTAGGACTAAGTCTCTCTTTTGGATCAAGTCTACAAATCACCCATCACTGTAGTGGTCTATCTTGAGCATCCTCAACTCATTGAAATTGACAGAGTACGCAACGTACTTTTGATTTAAAGATGAATGAAGAGGAAATAAAATCGGTGTTTAAAAATGAACCTCGGCTTTTTAGGAGTGTTCGCTATTAACGAAATAAACTCTGTAAAGTTGAAGAAGGATACCTGCTTCATATTTAATACATTGCCCCGTTACATTACCTCAACAGGACATTGGATTTCCGTTTATAGAGCAAAAAACGATACTGTTCACATAATTGATTCTTTGAACTTAAAATTTATATTGATAATCATTTATATTACCTTATTTTAAAATATCATAATGTAAGTTTTGTGTAAAAACTATGTCTAACCTGTTCAACCTTATATTCTAATTTTATGGGAGTCTATTGTATTTATTCTCATTAATATGTTTTTTAAATAATGTATGTTTTAATAAACTTGTAAATATATTTGATGCTAAAAATTTGTATGTCAATGATTTTATAGTTTCTGATTATGTAATAAATGCTTTAAAATGAAAAAATGCGATTTTACTTCCCTTAAAACTCGTATATATATATAAAATATTTTTAATAAAATTTCGTAATTTTATTAAAACAAAATAAAAATAGAAATAAAAATAATAAAATAAAAATAAATAAAAAGTATTAAAACAAAATAAAAAATATAATGTTAATAAATATATGAGTTAAAGCCAGTAAAACGGTAAAAACAATGAGTTAAAGCGTAAAACATATGAGTTAAAGCAGTACAACGAAGTAAAACATATGAGTTAAAGCAGTAAAAGTAAACAAAAGCATACTAATCCCTTTGGTGTTAGGTAACACCTCTATTGATTTACTGATTTACTGCTTTAAGGTATGTAATGTTAATAAATATATGAGTTAAAGCAGTAAAGCATATGAGTTAAAGCAGTAAAACAGTAAAACAAAAGCATACTAAATCCCTTTGGTGCTAGGTAACACCTCTATTGATTTACTGAATGATATACTGCTTTAAGGTATGTAATGTAATAAATATATGAGTTAAAGCAGTAAAGCATATGAGTTAAAGCAGTAAAACAGTAAAACAAAAGCATACTAATCCTTTGGTGTTGTTAGGTAACACCTCTATTGATTTACTGATTTAACTGGCTTTAAAGGTATGTAAAGTATAGTTTTTTAATAAATTTCGTAACAATTTTATTAAAAATGAATGACTCATAGTATATTTGAAAATAAATTCTTTGAAAAGTTTACATTGATATCATATTTTTTGTTCGGCGGGAAAATTGCGCCTGCGGGCGCACGCGGCGGGCGGGTACGCGAAATATTGCGCCTGCGGGCGCACGCGGGGGCGGTAATATTGCGCCTGAGGGCGCACGCGGCGGTTTCGCGGCGGGGTTCACTGCGGGACGCGGAACTCGGAAACGTTTGCGGTCACTGTCTCAAATGTGTATCTCTTTAGATATATATTCTGTCGTGCTATGAGTGTTAGAAAATACTAACTCAAGTAGGAAGCATCCTGCAACTTGTATAATACACCAATCGATCCTCATTACCTTATAACCTAGGGTTAGACACCCATATTAGGGCATTCTAGCTCAGGGAAGGCTAGAAAAGGCTTGAAAAATGGCACTTGGCACTATGTGGCACTCACTGGCACTCATGCAATCACTTGGCACTCATTGGCACTCCCTGGCACTCATTGGCGCTCACTTGGCACTCATTGGCACTCACTTGGCAGTCACCTGGCACTCACCTGGCACTCCTCTAATACTAATAGAACATCCCTAGATACACCTTACGGTGATTGGGAACCATCAAAGTTGAACCATCAATAAATTGAGTCATCAAGCGAATCATAAATATAGGATGCCAACAAAGATGACGCTCATCAAAGTTGAGCCATAAGGTTGAGCATCCAAAAAAAGAAAAAAAAGTTGTAGGGGCACGTGTAGGCTAGGTATAGGCGTACGCTAGGTGAAGCTGAGTGGAGTCTAGGTGTTGTGTGGTGTAGGCTAGGTGAGGCTGGGTGGAGGCTAGGTGTAGGTGTAGGTGTAGGATAGGTGAAGGCTGGGTGGAAGGCTAGGTGGTAGGTGTAGGCTAGGTGATGGCTGGGTGGAATCTAGGTGTAGGTGTAGGCTAGGTGAAGGATGGGTGTAGGCTGGGTGTAGGCTATGTGGAGGCTGTGTGTAGGCTAGGTGTTAGGCTAGGTGGTGTGGTGTGTGTGTGTGTGAGTGTGCGTGTGAGCGCGCGTGTGTAGATGTGACCGAAATATCAAATAGGGCTAAGCCCTAAATGGTGGCCAAAAATTAGGTGGGCCAAAATTGACCCATGGGATCCAAAGGGTTGGTCGAAAAATTAGGGTGGGGCACGTACACGGTTGCTGAGCAACCGTTTGGCGCAACCCTTCTTCGAAAGGGTTTGGCAAAAATTAGGGTTGCGAAAAAATTAGGGTTGCCAAAAATTAGGGTTGCCAAAAAATTAGGGTTGCCAAAAAATTAAGGTGGGACACATACAACGGTTGCTTACGCAACCGTTTGGCGCAACCCTTCTTCGAAGGGTTGCATAAATTAGGGTTGCCAAAAAAATAGGGTTGCCAAAAAAATTAGGGTTGCCAAAAAATTACGGTTCCAAAAAAGGTCAAGGCCCAAAAAGTTAAGGTAAAAAATTCAGGTTGCCCAAAAAGGTCAAGGTCAAAAAAAGTCAAGGTCAAAAAAGGTCAAGAGCAGTCAAGGTCAAGGCCAATAAAGGTCAAGGGCGGTGTGCAATATCGACTCGGTACTACTCTCTCTCTCTCTCTCTCTCTCTCCTCTCTCTCCCTCTCTCTCTCTCTCTCTCTCTCTCTCTCTCTCTCTCTCTCTCTCTTCTCTCTCTCTCTCTCTCTCTCTCTACCCAATTCAGTGACCCCAAAGTTAATCGATATGCTCATTCTTATATTTGCATTACTATTAAAGTCCGGAGCACTCTTCCTTCCTTTATTTTCCTCTTTAATATCTGTGATCTGCACTTTCAAACCAAGTGTATCTGTTCATGTCCGCCCTTGCTTAATCCAAAATTTGATTTTTTGAATCTCCCTCACTTCTGGTGGTTCTATGTGGGCCCTCTTTGACTTTAATATAAACATATTATTTAAATACATTGTTTCATTAGTTTTTGCTTCTCAGAATATGGTTATTGGAAATATTAATTGTGACAGGTTCTGCATTTAGTAGAGCAAAAGTCTTTTTTAAATGTACTTTTCATTAATATAATAAATCATTTAATTATTTTATTATACTTTTTTTGAACAAAAACATTTAATTGTTTTATTAAATAAAAGCATCTCTAAGAAGGCAAAGGAAGATTACCAAATAAAACTCTGTTTCCAGAGTCTTCGAAATTTATGAACGGAATCAGACAATTCTTTTCTTTATCAATCTCGAAATAAGGAACCAGACATTTCATACGCAAGGATTAAATGATCACAATACATTAAAGTGCGCAGTTAAGAAAAAAAGTGTGTGTGTGTGTGTATGTGTGTGTGTGTGTGTATCATTAGAGCTTTCAAAATAAGACCGTGTGGGAAACTTATATGGAGAAATATTACGAAATTTAGCACATTTGAGACACACAAGAAAAGGACAAGAAACTTTAGTAGAATTGGATGGAAATTTAACGATGTTTTGCGCGGCGAGATCGTAAAATCATTTTTTTTTCTTTTTTATTTTTAAAATTAAATTTTTTTTAGTGGTTTCGAAAAATTGTTTTTATTTTATTCTTTATAATTTTCTGTTCCTCTTTTTCCCTCGATTTATTTCACGTGAGTAATACATATCTTGGAAGCGTTTTCGAGTTAAGAGAGAATCGTGTTAAGCTGAAGACTGTCGCTGAGTTATAATGGCTTCAGGAAGTTTCCTTTATTTATTCCTCATAAGGGGGAATCACTTACAAAAGATTTAATGATAATTCTCTTTACACTCTCTTTCACTTATATATATATATATATATATATATATATATATATATATATATATATATATATATATATATATATATATTATATATATATATATTATAATATATATATATATATATATTATATATATATATATATATATAATATATATATATATATCACCCACTTTCTCTCCCTAAGACTGGGGGTAAGGTGCGCAACATTTACCGAAAACAGAAAAGTAGCAGAAGAATGTGACGCAAGTCGAGATGAAAGCCCAGCCTTACCTTTTAGTGAGAACTCGTTGCAGTCAGAAAATCCACCCCAGGGCTTCACGAGACCTCGACGGACAATCACTATAGCACCTCGTCAATGTAGGGTTCAGACCCTTGACCCAGGTGGGCCACAACCATACCCCATCACAAAACCACGCTATTCACTCCTATTATGCACCTTTCCTCTTGCCTCTGCCAAACTCCAATTTTTCTTTGATCTCCCAGCCGGTCGATTCCCAGCACACTCACCACTATACATCAGCTTAACCAACCAACTATCATACACCCTTTCCACATGATCAAACCATATCAGCGTACTTTCATTTATTCTCTCGTTTACCCCTTTCTTCAAACCACAGAACTCTTTAATACGTTCAATCCTCATTTTATCAACTCTTCTCACACCCAGCACGTCCTTAAGATTGTCCATCTGAACACATTGTGTTTTAGATCTACATATCTTATTCCAGACCATAGTCTCACTACTATGCATTAACACAGGTAACAACACGCCCTCATATGAAACCTTAGCACACTCAAGACTTAGTCCCTTTACATCAACCAAGGATTTAATTGCACCAGCTACCCTCCTGCCATTCACAACTTTCCCACTACACTCTGCATCATTCGTTCCCTTTTCATTCAACATATATCTTAATATTTAAACTTAGACGCTTATTCCAGCTGCTCAAAATCAAAAATAACTTCACACTGAGGACTGTCCTCACTTATAACCATAACCTTACTCTTATCAACGTTTACTTCCAAACCCCTCCTTTTACATATCCTGCCAAATCTCTCTACCAATCCTCTCAAACTCTCTTCAGATTCGCCACACAATAGGTAGGAAACCCTCTAATCTCTACTATATATATATATATATATATATATATATATATATAATATATATATATATATATATATATATATATATATATATATATATATATATATATATATATATATATATATAATAATAATAATAATAATAAAAAAAAATAAAAATAATAATAATAATAATAAATAATTAGTTATAATAATAATAATAATAATAATAATAATAATAATAATAATAATAATAATAATAATAATAATAATAATAATAATAATAATAATTAATAATAATAATAATAATAATAAATAAATAATAAATAAATAAATAAAATTATATAAGAATAGTAACTGCAATAATAATAATAATAATAATAATAATAATAATAATAATAATAATAATAATAATAATAATAATAATAATAATAATAATAATAATAATAATAATAATAATAATAATAATAATAATAATAATAATAATAATAATAATAATAATAAAAGTTTTAGATTTCATTTTCAACGTTCTAAATATTTATTTTTGTACATTATTGAGGTTTCTTAAAATAATTTTTGAAGATAATTCACAAGAGAAGTAGAAGACCTATTTAAACCGATTTCATGACGCGTTTCGTCTTTGTACTTGAGGCATCTTTGGAGGAAAGTTTTTTGCAAGCGAATGAGTTTGGCATATAAAATAAGTAAATCAAATGATATTAAAGCCGTTTTCCATTTTGCATTTGTGCTAACGCTCGATAGGAAATGCTATTCCAGTTTTAGCACGAATTTCGGGCATAATCGAACGATTGTTTACCAATATTTTTGATCAGGTGTTCTGATGGAGCACGTAGTTTTGGAATAAATAAAAATAATAAAAAAAAAATTGGCTTTTATTACAAATAACGGATCAACTATTGTGATGGAGTTTATCGATTTGGAAGAAATTAGATTTAAAACTAATTTCATGAATGAAACATTCATCAAATCAACGACTTACTACGCCGCCTATCTTGTTTGTTTACATTTGTTCGTTAGCATTTTCCTAAAATTCGGTAAGCACGGGAAATAGCAACCTTACAGAATTTAGGAAATTCCTAACGTTTGGTTAGCATTTTCGTAAATTTGTGCTAAATTTGACATAATGGAACGCACTTTAGCATTTTCCTAAATTTCGTCAGCAAATGTGCAAAATCAAAAACGCCTTAAGTTTAGCTGATAATACATTAAATTTTATGTTAACATCCGGTGTACGGGTTTTGATGTAAAAGGCCTCCGCAATTTTGAGTTTCTGGGCTTCACACGATCCGTATATTATTGTGAAGTGTTTGCAAATATTACCTATAGTTGATTGACCATGTGCCATGTTGAAATGTTCAGAGATTTTAGTTGGATAATAATAATAATAATATTAAAATTAATAATAATAATAATAATTAATAATAATAATAATAATAATAATATATAATAAATAATAATATATAATCAGAAAAAATGAATTTTAAATATGCCTAAAGATAATGTTAAAAATAATAGAAATAATAAATAAAAAAATAATTTTAAATTTTTAAATTATTCATATAATATAATAGATTAAAATAATAATAATAATTATTTAATGATTTAATAACAATAATAAGAATTAAATAATATATTTAAAATAATAATAATAATAATAATAATAATAATAATAATAATAAAATAATAATAATAATTAATAATAATTATTTAATAATAATAATAATAAATATATAATAAGGCTTTTTTGTTGATTATCAGCATTCCAGTTAATGCTAAAGTTCCGATTTTATTTTTAAAATCTACTAAATATCGAACCGCAATTACATCACGCCTCATAGTGTTATATAAAGATTTTGAACTTTTTTCTAATTGTTAGTTAGTTATTTATTGAATAATATTTGGAATGAAATTAATTACTTATATATTAGTTTAATTTTAATTGATAAGGGAAATAATATTAATAAATGAGTGTTTAGTGATTGTTAAACTTACTAATTATAAGTTGGCGTTTAAGTAATGATTAATAATATTCAAAAATTATATTAGGATTTGTTTTTTTTTTATAATATTAAAGATGTGAAGCTCATACCGTTTATTACAATTAGCCGACAAAATGTGAAATTTTTGTTTACAGTTATTACAAGTCCTGAAAACAATGAAAATTATGGAACATTTATATATGAATGGTTTCAACAATAACATTTTAACAGTGAATATTTGATGCAGTGAAATTTTTCTCTAAAAATATATTTTATTTACTACTTAAAAATAAAACTTATGTAACAATGCTCATGAAATGGAAATTGCATTTCGAGAAAAAATAGCACACGTATGGAAATGTAATGTTTACCCATGTAGGAAAGTTAAAATGATCCTATAACATACTATATGCGCTGAGTAATTATTAATATATAATTTTATTATTATATTTTTTTATATATTATATATATATATATATATTATTATATTTATATTATATATATTATTATATATATTTATATTATATTAATATATATTTTATTATCATTTATATATATGCTGTTTATTTAGTTGTAATGCTTGCATGATATCTCGAGAACTACGATACTTACTAGAAAACCAATTACATTATTTGGATCGTTATCAGCGTATAAAGCTAATATATGCCAAAGTTTTATATTTAATAACTAACAAAAATTGATTGTTTAAGTTAATAGGTTTTCAATTAGCGGTCTCGAGTTCCGATGTGGGGAAGTATGGGGGACTTCGTTCCCCCTCTGTCCTTCCGTACCTAGTATATTGGCCGAGAGACCCGACTCCTTCCATATATCTATGCGGTCTACTCTAAGGTATTCGTTAGTTTTAATCATAAAATCTCGACTTTTTACCATTATACTAATCTTTATATCGCTGGTTGTTCCAAATATGTATATTTTTTCTTCGTATTAGTGTCCTACTTCTCGCGATTTCTTCTTTCAATCCCCTTGTATCAGAATAAGCTTTTATTCTGATCCATAAAATGAATCATCTAGATTCTCTTTGTTAAACACAATTAAACTTTTTGCAACATTCAAAATTTTCCGTTGCTTTTCTTTATTTTTTTTTATTGGTATATATTTTATATTATATTATTACTTATTATTATATATTTATATATATATAAATATTTATATATATTTTATTATTATATTATATTATTATTTGTACTTATATTAGTTTATTTTGTTTTGAATATTAAAATATTTAAATATTTGATATTAAAAATAACATTTTTTTAATCTAAATATTATGTTATTATCTATATGCATATATTTTATTATTACTTATATGTTATATATGTTATCTTACTTATAATTTGTCATATATATGTTTAATCATACAGGTATATATTATATTATTATATTATATTATTTTTTTTTTAATTATTATTATAAATACTACTATTTTTTATATATTTATTCTTATTATATGGAGCTTTATCCACTATAGAAAATATTGGATATGTATTCATAAATATATTTCTTGTTAATATTGATATTTATTTATTTATTTATATTATTATTATATTATTATTTTATATATATTATTATTTTTTTATATTTTTATTTATATTATTTATTATATTATATTCTAGGTTCGGTACCTAAGATTTCATCTTGTGGTTAGGTATGATTAATTATATATATTATATATTATTTATTCTTTATTATTATTATGTATTATTTTTATTATATCATATTATATATTATATTATGGTATTATTATTTTAATTATTATATTATTATATTATTATATTATTATTTATTATATTATATATATATTAATGAGAGAGAGAGAGAGATGAGAAGAGAGATGAGATGTGTGAGAGAGGTTTTTTTTATATTAGAAAATATTGAAAATACGTTGCCAATATCTTATTTTTATTGAGATTTTGAGAGAGATGATGATTAGAGTGAGAGAAGTTTGAGATGAGACTAGCAGAGAGTAATTCAATTATAATTTCTTTTTTTAAATATAATGTCGTTACGTTTTCGCCTGGAACGAAAAGTTTTTCTTTCCCGTGGGAATCCGTATTTTTTCATTCGTATCAGCAGGGTAATAATGTCTGGCCTGGCCCTATATTTATTATATGAAATATGAAAATCTTTGTACGCCGATAGCATAGAATTTTACTCTTAAGAACAGTGTAGGAAAAGCAAATTTCCAAATGAATTTATTATTATAATTGCCTATTGCTAATGTAGTTGTTTTCTTTAAATTTATTTTATAAATCAGTTTCTTTTTTCACTTTCAAGTAAAATTGTAATAGTTTAGTTAAGTTTACCATTTAATTTATTTTATTTCAAAAAAGACTCAAAAAATATTGGGTAGGAGCTACCTACCCTTGTATACGCCCCTATATATATATATTATATAGTAGATATAGTATATATATATATTATAATATATATATATATATATATATATCACTATATAATATATATTTATATATATTATATATTAATATATATTATTATATTATAATTATATATATATATATATATATATGGCAATATTTGATCAAGCTGACTGTGCTATAGACGTCATTGTTTACGGAGTTTTAATTTTTGCGATTCCCGTAGATAATCGTTACGAAATAATTGCAATTTTGATTTCGAATTTTTTTGCTAAAAAGGCATTTCTTTTACGCATTATTTTGCTTCACTAATTTTTAAATATTTTAGGTACTAATAATAATAATTTAATCAATAATAATAATAACTATTTATTTTAATTTCATTCATATTATATTAGTTTTGATGCTAAATTCAATATATAGAAATATATTTAATTTTTTATTTTATTTTTTTTATTTTTTTTTTTTTTTTTTTTTTTGTGTTTTTGGAAACAAAGTCTCCAATTTACAAGGTTGGGTATAATGGTCAAGACTTTAACGTTATTGCGAGATGAGGTTGCTGTGGAATATTTTATTTTTTTTAATTTTTTTATTTTTTGCAATTATTCGTCGGTAAATATTTTTGATAGCATCTAAAATATCAGCCATTAGGGGGCTCGAGCCGACGGGGGACAGAGGGGGACGAAGTCCCCCCCGTCGTCCACCAGGAGGCCGAGAGACCCCGACTCCTGCCATCTTTGCGGTTTCCCCTATGGTATTCCTCTAGTTAAAAAAAAAAGTAATAATTTTACTTCCCTTTACACTTTGGTATTATTTTAACTAAAGGAATTCCATAGGGTAAACCGCAAAGATGGCAGGAGTCGGGGTCTCTCGGCCTCCCGGTGGACGACGGGGGGACTTCGTCCCCCCTCTGTCCCCGTGCTCGAGCCCCCTAAATGTGGTGCTAATAAATTTTTTTTTTTTTTTAAATATTTCCGATTTCGAATAAATAAAAAAAAAAAAAGATTTTGTCACTGTAGGGTGTCTTGCCGTTCTCTAGTTAATTATGGATGTCAGCTTAAGATTCATCACACACACACTACACACAATATACATACAATTATATATAATATTATATATATATATATATTTATTATATAGTATATATATTATATATATATATATATATATATATATATATATATATATATATATATATATATATATATATATTATATATTATATAATATATATATTATATATATTATATATATATATATATAATCAATGTACACCACTAATTTATAGGTTTTGATAATTTTAGAAAAATCAATTCAAATAATAAGAAATAACAATCTAAATATATAAAAAATGACTCTAGAAATGAAAGATATGTGTTGCTTCACATTTATTCTTTTCAGTCACTATGATCTGGATAGTCGTAGGCTGAGCATTGCCTTTCTACACAAAAATTAGATGATAAAAATATCGTCGATTGCATGTATCAATATATATAGTCGATGAGCAGGAGACGAGAGTGAGGAGAGATAAGAGCGAGAGTACGCGATATATTAAAAAACCAGCCAATTATCTTTTAACTCGTTAACTAACAGTACATTTTCTACAAATTTCTTTATATATATATATATATAAATATATATCATATATCATTATATATTATATATATATATTATAAATTATATATATATTTATTTATATATATTATACTTTATATTTATTTATAGTTTTTATATATATATTATATAATATTTTATTAATATTATTTATATTTATATTTTTATATATATTATTTATATATATATTTTTATTTATATAGTATAATATTATATTTTATTTATTATTTATTATATATTTTAATTTTTTATATTATATATTTATATATTTATATATTATATATTATATAACTTACTTCATATTGCTATAATTTATTTTCTTTGTAACTGTGATGCTCTTATTAGTATTTAAAATTTGTTCTTTCCTATATTTTTTGACTTTTTGTGTGAAGGAATAACTTAATAATGTAATTTAATACGTTTAGTTAGTAAGTACTCTCATTGTTAAGGAAATAACAATTTTAAGGTCACAAATTCTTATATAAATATAACAAAATTAAAAATGCGAGGTGCTGCGTCTGTCTTGAGTCGGTATCGGTTGGAGTCGTGGAGTTCGTTGCAATTTTCTCCTCGTTTTAGTCGTTTTTTAGTCTCGGATATCTCGGTAGTCTAAAACTTTCTGTGCAATGTGGTTAGTCGGAGTCGGTAGTCGAGTCTGTTCAGTCGTATAGATGTCCTGTGTATAGGGTAGTCGGAGTGCGGAGTGCGGGGTAGTCGAATTCTGTTTGTTGTGTTTAAGGGCGAGATGAAGGCAGTGTCTGGAGTTCTCTGAAAATTTATAAGATACTTATTTAAATATGTTACGCTTAGTCCCTTTTATTAATTTCTGGTATTACTTTATCATGAAAATTTCTAATTTATTATAATTATTTTATTATTATTATTTATTATATTTATTAAAGTTTTTTGATTTTATTTCCATTTTCTAAAAATTATTTTTTTTTTACATAATTTTAAGGTTTTAAAATAATCTTTGAAAATTATATTATTAGTGAAAATGTATTTTTAATTTACAATTGATATTTCCCGACTTCGTTTTCGTCTTCTAACTTGAGATCATCGGTCAGAGGTTTATTTCTTGTACCTCAATGATGTCTTTAAATTTGATTATATATAATAAGTATAAATCAAATGATATTGTAGTTTCTGACTGATATAAATATATCATATTATTTTATGTTAAGGTTTTTCTGGTTGCGTGTTTTGATTTGTAGAAAGCTCTTTCCGCATATTTTTAAGTATCTGTGACTTCATCACGACCGTTTATTTTTTATAATATTTGTAGTGTTTTAGAAATATTACTAATAGTTTGATTTTGTATTCCATTGTGTTCGTATTTGTTATAATTGTTTCTAAAGATTTTGCTTGGGACTGTTAGTAGATGTTGATTGCCCTGAATCCGACAATTCTTTATTTCTTCGTGTTTAACCTATTATTAATGCGGTACGTTTACAGTGTCTAACTCAGGTGCTAGTTATTAATTTGTGATAATCAATATCTTGATGGTTGTTTCGGGCTTAAACGTATCTCTTGTGCTCTAATAGGAAGATTGTACAGGATTGTTTTGATTTATGGTATAGTCTTACTTTTTTTAATTTTTTGAGTTGTCTTTAGTTTTTATTTGTGTGAGAATCAAAATTTTACTGATAGGCCTTCTCTTCTCTTATTGACATATAATAGTCTATTGAATGTTTTTGTAAGAAGAAATTTTATATCTAATTTTTCTGATTATTTTTTACTTTCTTTATTATAAAATTTTGTTAAGGGTTTTATTAAATTAAATTTTTCATTAAAACTTTAATGGGATGATCACAGTTTAATTAAATTTTGCTTTTATATTTTTGAATTTTTTTTCTTCTTCAAAAGTTTTCCAAGTTGAACTTAGGTTTGTATTGTCTCTGTTATAATATAATTTTGCGATTTAGATTCTTTGTTAAATAGTCTGGTGAATAGTTAGGTCCATAGATTCATTATACAGTACCATTATCAGTGGGTTTTTTTGACATTGTATGCCTTGTAGTATTAGTGATTCTCGTCAGATTTTTATACATTTTGATTTTTTTGATTTTCTTTAAAATTATTACATCGATAGGAATTATTATTTTTTTCGTTATGTGTTATTTTTATAGTCATGAACTTAACTCTTTTGATATCTATGATGAACTGATGTATTATGACTTCTATGTCTAAAAATAGTTGGTGTCTCGGTACATACCTTATTGTAATTAATACGGGGTAAAGTTGTTTGTTTCACGATGGTTTTGTTTTTTCCAGATTGGACATATAAAAGTCAGCATAATTGTAGGTTTCAATGTGGTAGTTTTTTTTCCCATCGGCTAGTTCCATCAGTTGTTTAGATATATGTTTTCTTTTTTAATTTAAACTGGTGTTGTATTTATAACAAAATTAGATAAGGTTTCTCTTATATTTCGTTCTGATTATTATTTGGAGACTGTGTTGGAGGATGGTTTGGGAGCAACAAGTTCTGTTGTTAATAGTTATGACAATCTTATCAAGAACCTGTTATCATTTTGAACAAAGATTCTTTTACATTCAAGTAGGGCGAATTTTATTATTAGATGGTCTTCAGTTTTAAGTGTTTGTATAATTTTACATTAATGTATTTCATTATTTGATTTAACTATGAAAGATTTATTATATTAAGATATGGTCGGATAATGTTGTTCTATATATTGTCTCAATTCGTTTTGTAACCGTTCTGCCTCAGTATTTTTGTGTATGTGTACTTTTTGTGTATTTTCTGTAGTTTTGTGTATTTTAGTCAATCTCATATTAGTTCTTATTTATTTTTTTTTTTTTATTATTATTATATATAATATATATTATTATTATTTTTATATTTTTATATATATATTATATATTATTATATTTATTAATTATTTATTATATTATTATTTATATTATAAAAATTTCTTGGTTTTATTACTTTTTTCTTTTTTTATTAATAGTTAAATAAATATATTTTATATATCTTTTAAATATATATTAATATTTTGTATGTTTTTCTTTTTAGTTTTATTTAGAATATATTTTGTTTTATTATTTCAATAAGCGATTTCATCTTATGCAATTTTATTATTATTTATTTATTTATTATTTTATTATTTATTTTTATTTATTATATATTTTATTTCTATTCATTATTATTTATTATTTTTAGATTATATTTTTTATTATTTATTTTATTTTTTTATTTATTTTATTATTGTAACATTAAATTTTTAATTATAATTCATATTTTATAATTTTTATTATTTTATTATTTATTTATATTTATTATTAATTTTATTATTTTGTTTATTATTATTATTATTATATTTTATTATTTATTTATTATTGATATATGATATATTATATATATATTTAATTTTATAATGTCTGTTTTATAATAAAATTAAAGCAAAAGATTTTGGAATATAATTCATTGAGGATCCCTAAGATATCTGAAATGAAAAATAATTTTTTCTGTTTTTGTTCATATTGTGTTCGTTCCTGCCCTATCTTATCTTCTTTATTCTGGGTATCTTTACGTTTTTTTATAGCATTTGGAGATTTAGATCATTGTTCGAAAATTGGTTATATTTTTTAGTCTGTATAAAAGTTCAGCATAAAATAAAAATTCGTTGAACATAAAAAATTGTTTTTATATTTGTAACTCTGTAAGCACTAATCTGAGTCAGAGTCTGAAATTTTGAAGTTTGACTTTTGGGCTTGGGGTTATATAGTCCGGTTAGTCTGGTCGGCATGTTGAAAATTGTTTATATTGGGTTTAGCGGATGTTTCAGTCGGTCGTTTATCGAGTGTCGATATATGTTATTGTTTAAGTGGAGTTGTTTTATTGAGTTTGCCTATCTCGAAAAGTTGTTTTTCGTAAAACATCTCCTTAAGAAATATGTTAAGTCTGGTAGTCTGAGTCGAAATCTCCATATTTGAATTTAAGGAGTCGGTTAGTCGGTATCGGAGTCATATAAAAATTTTATTTACGTATCTTCCTTCAGCGCCTGCATAAAAATGTTCGATATCCATGCAATCGATATTGTTTTAGGAAGTGTGATGCTTATACAGACATGATCCTATATAATATAATTGTTATATAAAAAAATAATAATATAATAATAATATATTATATAATAATAATAATAATTTAATAATTAATAATAATTAATAAATAATATAAATAATAATTAATTAATATATTAATAATAATTTAATTAATAATAATTTAATTAATAATCTTTAAGATTTAAACAAATATTTTAATAATATGTTTCTTCTTTAATCCTTTTTTCTTTTCTTTTATGTTTTTTTATATACATTTTTGTTAAACAAATATTTTTACGA
The DNA here is from genome assembly GCA_015478945.1 of Trachelipus rathkii. NCBI lineage: Eukaryota > Metazoa > Arthropoda > Malacostraca > Isopoda > Trachelipodidae > Trachelipus > Trachelipus rathkii. The sequence continues at coordinate 16,231 of JABUQX010136262.1, read as the reverse complement.
AGAAGTCTTTCTTGGCTAGCTGTTTCCAAAACGTACTGATTTTCGACCATTTTATTAATTAAAATTTACATTTTTTAATATTTTTAAAACTTTTGTTCCTTGTACGTAATCCATTCTTAAATATATTGTTAAGATCATATATAGCATTATATATTTATTTATATGTATTTATTATATTTTTTATTTTAGTATATTTATTTATATTATTATATTTTAGTGATATTTATTATATATATATTATTATATATTTAGTATATATAATATATTATTATTATTATAAACTAAAAAACATAAACGCAAAATCAGGCCATATGTTTTTGTTTATAACTTAGAAATTTGTTTATATTTATGTATTATATTTATTTTAATTATTTTTATATTATATTTATTATTATATTTATTTATTATATATATTTTATTTATTATTTTTATTATATTTATATATATTATATTATTATTATATATGTATATATTTATTATATTATTATATTTATATTATATATTATTATATTATATATGATATTTATATATTATTTTATTTATTTATATATATTAATATTCTAAGAAATTTCACAGTTTTTTTTATTGAGTAGATGTTAGGAATTATAATTAAGGATCCCAATAAATAGGGGGCTGAGAAAAAAACGTTCTCTTTGGTTTGGTTCAAACTTTCTCGGTGCTTCCTTCTTACGTATAATTATATATAATTAATCGAGTTGATCTTCTTAACCACAATTGGTAAGCCAATCGTGTCCATAGTATTAACCACTAGTTCTTAAAACGAAGGACTCGATTCTCTCTCAGGAATGCCTAGTCGTCCCCTATAGAGAAAACGTCCATTTCTTTTGTTCCATCCAATTTTTAGTGATCTTTATTAGGAACCTAGAAGGGAGGCTGAAAAATATGAGATAAAAATTAGAAGAGATTGAGAAGAATTATGGAAAATTCTTTGAAGTTGTTAATATAATGTCAATAGTGATGAATTTTTTTTTTAATTCATCAATTAGTGCAGGAAACTACTAAACGTACTTTGGAAATTTGAATTTTAAGAATAATTAGTTACATTTGTGTTATAGTTTCAGTAACAACTAAAAAATTAAATTAATGAATCGGAATTTTTAAAATTTTGAAAGTATTTATTTTTAAGTTATTATCATTTATAAATTCTCTAAGATGAGAAGCATGAATTTTTTTTCTCGTACACAATTTCTTTTGTTTTTTGAATAAAATGTTGCAAAATTTTAAAAATTAAGTTGAATCTCTGTGAACTTTAAGTATTAGTGAAAATGATACTGTTGTTTCCACGTAAGTCGTCTTAGTCTATAGGATAAAATCATAATTCTCTTCGTTCTGGTAGAGGAAAGGGTTCTGAAAATCCCCTTTTTTACCATTGTTGTTTCTTTTTTCGTGATTTGAGAGCGATTAAAAGTCTTGATAAATTTGTTCAGTCCATCCATTCACCACCCACTAAACACTATATCACTTATGTCCGGGATAAGGTGTTTGTATATTAAATATAATAAATGTGTGATATGAGTGTTTTAGGTGAAGATATATGCTAGGTATATATATATATATATAGGTAATATGGTATACTTTAATAGATAGTGTTATGAATAGACCGATGAATGATCAGTATGTGATAGACAAGGTACATGATAGATACTGTATAAGAGTGGATGCGTATATGAATTAAAAATTTTTTATGAAGCTAATAATATAATGAGTGAGAAAATTGTGAGAGAAGAGGAATCTATATAAAATTTTAATGTATTTAGGTTTATAAGATATAATAATATTATATTATATATGTCAACAGGTTGACGTATATATAGGTGAGATAAGTAATTTTGGTGAGTACAAATTGATTAATTGTAAATATACTCAGATGTTGATTATGTGGCCTTTTTAGTATAATATTTAAATAGAAGTAATGTATATATGATGTTTATTAGATGAAGCGTTAGTTATATTAAGTAATATATAATTGGATATAGTGATGAATAGTGTAATAAGTATATTTAATTAATTAAGGGGAGTGATATAGGCTATAGGAATTGGATATTGGTATGGAGTTACTCATGGTCATATATTCTTATATTTGATCATGGACGGGTATATAGTAGTGATTATGATAATGGAAGAGTTAAGAGGTCAGCTGAGATGTGGTGCGGGGTTGACAAGCGTTAGGGTCGTGAGTCGTGTAAGGTCCTCGTCTGATTCGAGATGACGGGGATAGTTTGTACTTTGCACTAACAGTACACCACGTAACTCGTTGGAACGACTAAAATTGCCGTTGATTTTGTTATGTTATGGAGAATATTCTCTGGATAAGTGTCAATTACGAGAGTATTAGCAGGTTATATAGTAGTGATCAATTTGTCAGTTGTGCTCAATTGACCTCCTGCCAGCCATCAGCTCATTATCCGAAAAGTAAATGTCGATAACAACGTCAAAGATTATTAACTTGGTATTATTCAACGTCTTTGAAATATACATCACCCACATTCTAACTTCTGTGATATCGCCATGCACGCAGCGATGACGGTCTGATGAGTCCAAAGAGATCCTATGCCATGCCAGCGTGATGGCTTTGTGAAATATTTATATCGACGTGGATCCCGGACTGAGATGAGAGGAGGATATAACTAATACGAACCTCGAGTTAATATAGTTTCACGGCTATATCCAGACAGTGGTGTATGGACCCACTGGTCGGGAAAAAACATAAATAGTTAACCTTTACCTGAGTGTGTTCAGTGATATAAAAAATTAATTTATGGTGTAAGGCAAATATGACTATAAGCGGGTGTTGTTATAGTCTGTACTATATGATCAAGTAGTGGTAATGTCTGTTTATCGTTGTTATAAGATGTTAGCAGCAATATATATATATATAATATATATATATATAAAGAAATATGTAATGTGGAATAAAGATATATAATTATATACTGACTATGGGTATTGCAGTGAGTACTAGTTCAGATGTATAGTATAAATCTTTATAGATAGGTGTGTAAGGATGAGTATGAATCTAGATAAATAGGATATAATGTTAGACTAGTTGATTATAGTATATAGATATATATATATAGTGATATAAATAGTTGACGGTGATAAAGAAGGCGTATAAAAGTATATAGGAGAGTAAATGAGAGTGATATATATAGACGTATTAGTTCATGTATGTAAAGGTAATGGATTTAAGTATATTCACGGTTATTGTTAATAAGTGAGATGTATGGTAATAAAAAGTGAGTACGTTTTTATAATTACTAGAATAAAAGGTCTAGGTTATATAACCTTAAATAGATAAAATTAATTGAATTATATAAGAGTCAGATATGATAAATCGTATATATATATATGCCAAAATTCGCTATATCTATCTAACTACGTAATAATGAATGATATAAGAGTATTAAAGTGCATGTTCTAATTAAATTCTTGGGATTTTTAGAAAGTATTTTTATATAGTTTAAATTGTTTTCCATACGTTCCAATATGTTGTTATTGTGAGTGCCAATAAAGAAATTACTATGTGACCTCGTTTTGGTGCTCACTGAATACAATTCTTTTTCTCTCATTTTATTTCTTACTCTTCAATCTTTCTTTTTTCTTAATCGTTACTAGCGAGGTTACACATCGTCAACTATGTGTTTAGTTTTAAAGTTCTGTCACATTATTTGTGTATGATGATGGGAGCAGAACGTTATTTTTGCTTATCCACATTGTATGTTCTGCATACTACGACGTCGTTATCGGAGGCTTTAAATATCCGAGCGAGGTTAGTAATAGTATGTGGTGTCGTATGTCGGAAGAGATTTTGACGAGAATATTAGGAGACATTGAGATTATTATGTATATTTCCCTCTTTAACGAGTAATATATATATATATATAGAAGAGATGGATAGAAGAGAGAGAGAGAGAATTTAATTATAACATAATACAAGGTTACTTGATATTTTTAAGATATTTATATATTTTTATCTAAAATATTATTACTTGTTAATCGACCAAAAGTATATATAGTTATTTATTGTATGTTAAGTCCATTATATAATAAATATATGAATATACTCAGATATGAGATAATTAAAAACAACAAGTTAGTAGTATAATTCAAGTGATAATAGTCATAAGAGCTAAACTTATAAAAGAGAATACTATAGAGAAAGTAAATAGAAAGTGAGTAATATAACTCTTATTTGGAGAAATAAAGATGAAAGGAGGAAAATAATAATTAATTGCAAATTGGTAATTATTTACTTATATCTACTAGGGGATATAATGGAACATGTTTCCCATTTGAGATCTCTTCACCTGGGCTTGGCTTGATTGATTCGTAAATTTTGCAAGGAGTTATTTATTGACCAACTTTTCTTATTATATTTTTCTCTGTTTAACTTTCTAGGATAATATTCTACCTTAATAAATATATTTATGACCGTTTTTATTTCTACCTATATATAAAATACATGGTCTCATTAAATTTTAAATTCAATAAATCATTATTATTTAATACTTACTTCTACTATAATCAATAATAAATTGGGATAGTATAATTTAAATCCTATTTTTAAATTTTGAAATTTTTTTTTTAATATGTTAATAAATTATCTAAAATTAAAAACACAAATTTAGCTATAATAGATAACAGAAATACATTCTCAATATCTAATTATATATACTAATTTATGCAAAAAAATTTAATTTTATAGTTTCAGAACTTTAATGCTTAAAAAGAGTTGCCTGTAAAGCATTAAATATGTAATGACATAAAGTGGAAAAAAATAAAATAAATATATAATACACCCGCCTTGTCGAGATACTCACTGACTAATTCATAGTACTTACTACTCTTTCCTAAAATAACTCAATCTTCCGAAAACAAGTATATCTCAAGAAATTCTTATCTCAGCTGGGAGTAAACAGCGACTAAGCAATCGGGAGAGGCAGAATCTCGGAGACTCAAAAACTCAAAGATATAACGATAATATGATCTGACCATGATAACGGAGTTTATATAAACAAATTCGGAATAAGCTCAAGAGACTTTTCAAAAATTGTATAATAGAGAGATGAAGAGAGAGAGAGAGAATAGATATATAGAGATGAAGATAGTAGAGAGAAGAGGAGAAGATATTATATATAGAGAGAGAGAGAGAGAGTATGAAAAAATTTCGATTATAATAGGCATATTAATGAATGATGATTAGATGAAAGAAACGTAGAGAAGAGGAATCAGACTCTGCTATCATCAAGAATTGGATATAATTTCGAAGTAAATATTATTGAGAGCGATTATAGGTTCTAGACTCATATTTATGATAAGAAGTGTAATATATTGACAGTTTGATAGTATCAGAGTATATAAAACTTATTATAGGTACTAGAAGAAGGAAAGTAATGTGTAATAGAACACTTTTTGCGAAATTAGCCAGAAATGGGCGAGGTAAAGAAGAATCACAAATAAGAACTTATCTATTCTACGATAGAAAAGAATATTATTGTAGATACTTCGACAAAATAGAAGTTATCCATTTCAATTTTTTTCCTAACCAAATAATACAAATATCACATCATGGTATTCTCTTGGATTGGCACAATTAATATAAATATAAACTATCGAGTTTCTCGGAGAGTTTCATAGATAGAAAGAGCAACATATATCACTCGGTGCAATGAGCATGGCCTCACCGTGTACCCATAGCGAACTCTCGTAAAATTCATATACACCTTCAGAACTGGTTGATACAGCAAAAGTTAAAACTATTAATGCTTATTCGTCTCGTCCAAGTGCATAATTTGACAATAAGTCTTTCATAGATCTAAATTGGTGCAAATATATTGTTGTTACTGATCATCGAAAACTCGCTTCTTCAGCTAGTCTGCTAATATAAACTTTAAACTTTTCTCTGCAAAGTTCTGACGTTATCCAAAAATATGGAGAAATATTACAGATAACTAGATTCATTTTACACATTCGAGGACAATATATCCAATATCCTCCACGAAAAAGACAGCGTAAACAACCACGACAACAACGTTCAACCACCGAATAATGTCCAAACTAATATTTTATCGTCAGTATAAGGACATATGAAGGCCAATTATATTGTAGAAATAAAAATGACGTGAAATGAAATAAAAAATAATAGAAATGAAATAGTGACACATGAATAGATAAAGTATAATAGATAATAATAAGTAATTACATAGAAGA
>JABUQX010136262.1:0-2500 GCA_015478945.1 Trachelipus rathkii | reverse complement strand
CGCAACTTCCGTCTCTCTCTTCTAATCTTACTCCGGTCTATAAAGAAATCACTGTTTTCTTGATCAACGATGCCTTAGTCAAGCAAGGTAGCTGAAGCAATAGCAGATGTAGCTCTATCTGAGATACCAAATCTGTCGGCTTCCATTGCTAGGTTCGGTAAGGATATTGTCATTCGGTTAGTGGGGAAATTGTCATAGTCTGATGGAGGTGTTTCTTCTCCGGTGCTGTTAGAATTACTGGAATCATCAGTAGGTAGTGAATCAGCAGTGCTACATTGTGGTTCTTGGGGGCATGTCAATAGCTCTTTTACGCATACTTTCCTGCTCCTTCAGCTTTCGTTCCTCTCTTTTTGCTATTTGTCGTGAACGAGTAATATCTACATTACCGATTACCATTCTCCGAGCATTTCTCTGGTCCAGTAAGAATTCTAATTCTTCTTTTGGTACTTTGCTTTCTTTCGGACAGTTACACAAGACATGAGTTCCTCGGCAGTTAGCTATATGACAGTCAGAAATTTCATGAGAAACAGTTGGACATTTGCAGGCACTAATGTCAAATAATTCTTGTAAAGTAGTAGTGAATGTCTCGATAAGTGTTTTGGTTTTCGAACGTTTGATGTGTGCAACTTTGTCAATAAATCTTTTCAATTTATTTATCACAGATTTCTTGGCAATAGCAGGTATTGATGCAAGTCTCCACAAATCCAGCAATTTATCTGCCATCTTACAAAGAATGTCATTGTTTGATAATGGGCCTCCCTTTAACAGTACGAAGTATCTCCCAACTTGTAGATTAGTTGGTAAGACATTACTCGGAAGTTCATTTCCATTCCCAAATATGAAATGCTTACTTACCGACTGCCTAGTTAACAAAGTTTTTGGCATTTTACTGAATTAAATGATAATCAGTTATCTAAGAATTCAATGTCATTGACAGGTCTGAAAATAAAAGAGAAAAAAGTGTAAATATGAATTCATTATTATACATTTAGAACGGTAAATTAAATAATACTTAAATGAAATAACAAACAGTTGTCAGCCAATAGCAACAACAAAATCTCCCAAAAAAAAACAACAATTTATTAAGTAGGAGGGTCCAATTTCACTAAATAAAGAACCGTTTAAATGCTGTCTACCATTGTCTAGAACACGATTTTCCAATATCACCTTCCACCATTTGTGGCCCCCAAACTCGGGGGCCCTAAAAGTAAATGGGAAATTTAAAACGTGCGTTTTAGGACTCCTGTGGACCATTTTACAGTTCATCCTGGTTGAAGGCCAATTTGAAATTACCACCATCGCTCCACCCTAATATAATATATATATAGATATATAGTATATATATATATAATATATATATATATATGTATATATTATATATAATATATATATATATATATATATATATATAATATATAAATATATATATATAATATATATATATATGTAATGAATATTATTATATATATATAATATATATATTTATATATATATAATATATATATATATATATATATAAATTATATATATAATAATATTATATCATATTATATATATATATATATATAATTAATATATATATATATAAATAATATATATATATAATTATATATATATTAATATATGTATATATATATATATATATATAATTATATATATATAATATATAATATAATATATTAAATATTATATATATATACTATATTAATTATATATAGAATATATAATATATATATATAATTATATATATATAATAATATTATATATACATTTATATATAATTAATAATATATATATATATATATAAGAAATATATATTATATATATATATAATACTTAATATATATTAATAAATTTGTATATATTATATAATATTATATATTAATATATAATATATATATATATATATATTATATATATATAATAATATATATTATATATATTTATATAATTATATATATATAATTATAGTAATAATAATCTCTATAGTATTATATATATATATATATATATAATTAGCCAATAGTTATCTGTTATGTGAGAGAGTATTTAATCTCGTGGAGGATCGCATTTCTTCACCTTCTATATAATATTTTAGATATATTGAACGCTTACTCCAATTTGCGCTGAATTAAATCCGGTATATAGTATATAAACATCTCATATATATATAGTTTACTTCTTCCCATTGTGAAAAATGTAAAACCTTAAAATCGCATAGATCAAAACTTATACCGCGCATGGACATCGATCAGTCCGCACATCACACTATGAGACACTATTCATCCATAATGTACAGGTTAGGCACGCTCACATGACCCCATCTCCGATTTCAGTCTATACCGCCCAAGCCAGCCCTGGACTACTCTAGAGCTCCATCACGACGACGAGGTATGTCCTCGAGATGTCATGAATACGCGTGAACGAGAATCACCCGTAAACTGGCTGGCTGATAACGTCAGATCTACGTCACCTCCTGAGACTACAATTCGACATTGTA
>JABUQX010136261.1:0-14039 GCA_015478945.1 Trachelipus rathkii | reverse complement strand
AGATCCCATATATAAATTTTTACAATATTCTTTGGTAATTCCTCGTATTCTAACAATGTCCCCTAGTTTATTTGTTTACTCTAACTTTTCGTTTATCATGACTATTCTTAATATACTTTTCATTGTCCTTCAAACCAAAAAGATCCTATATATAAATTTTACAATATTCTTTGGTAATTCCTCGTATTCTAACAATGTCCCCTAGTTTATCCGTATCTAATTTTCCACAATTTACGCTTTAACACTGCTATATTTTAATTAAACTTAAACGTTATTTCGTCAAATTTAAACAGCAAGTCATAAATCCTATTCCTACTTTTAGATTTTAAACTATCGTAAATATCACTTTATATTTAATTATACATACCAATTTTGGGAGAGTTTGCCTTTTATAAAGCTGGAGTCACACTTAGTAAATAAATCCTTCGGAAGTTGACAATTACAACTTAACAAATCTTTATAAAGTTGGCAATCACAATTTCGTAATGAAATCCTTATAACTTAGACACTTTTTGAACTGAAATTCAATGCAACTGTTTACCTGAACTTCTTTTGAGAATCAATGAGTTTTCCTTTCAGCCTGGACATGGTTTTCTACTTTGTAAAAATTAGGAGGTTGTTTTAATTTGATGACACGAGTCATCTGACTCGTGACACTACTCACCCCTTCAAGATTGGAAACCCAATCTTTAAAGAAAGGAAGCATCCCATAAAACAAACAATAATAAACAATAAAAACAATTCAATAATAATATAAACAAGAGTAGTAAACTCACCTAGTTTCCACTAGACGCCCTTCTCTCCTCAGCCCTCCTTTCATACTCCAGTACCCTTTTCTGTACATTCGGGAGATCTGGAGCTGACCCTCTTGACCGTGTCATTGGCCGATGTCTAGTCTCTGATCCTTGTTGGGTTTCTTCCTGTCCTTCTGACCCATCAGCCAACATCATTTGTTCAGGATCCTCACCAACTTCTCTTAGTTCCTCATGAATGGATCTGGAATTATAAAAAGGGATATTTAAGTTACTTGCAACATGATTATCTACCTGTATATCCTCATCATGTGCCGAAGTTATACTTCCTGGAACCTCCTCTTCTTCTTCAGTGGCATCTGAAATGGTTATACCTATGGTGTAACTGTTATTAGGGAACCTTAACTCTCTTTCAAACCTCTGTAAGTCGAATTCCGCATCTGAAGTTGCATCCTCTGGTGCTGAATCCACCCAATCCAATAGATCACTAGTATCTATAGGGGATGGCATAGGTTCTGCCTCTGTTTGTGTTTCCTTATCCTCTCCTAAATACTCCGTTTGAATTCCTATATCCTTCTTATGGCTTGGTTTACCAATGGCCAATTGTAGAAGGTCCCATGTTTCCTTGATTTCTGTCCTACCCTTTTTTCTCTTTCTGACTTTGTTGGGGAGTGCACTGTACACGATACCTGCTGGTGCCTCCTCTATTTCATCCTCTGTTGTTATTTCAATCCTATATTCATTTTGTGAATAGACTTCATTTTTTTCATTCTCGAAATACTGCCTGAGGTAATCTGGTGGGTCTGCCCATACCTTTAAGTGTGCGTAGTGAACCCTCATAGTTTTACCTTGACCCTCAATATCATATGTCATTCCTCCAGCTATGACTTTGACAACCGTGAATGGCCCTTCATATCTTTCGCCTAGTTTTTTCTCTAAAGACCGATCCGCCGAAATAATCTTCCTTTTGACCTTAACTCCAACTGCATAGGGGAGCCAGTTTGGGTGTCCTTCCTTCCATTTGCTTTGCTCTTCCATAGAGATCGGCAATACCTTTCCCTCCTTATGTGTTTGAGTTAGTAGTTTCTCGGCTGGTGTTATTCCAAGTTCTGAGTGTTTTGTGTTGTTATATATTATAACCACCCTGGGTAAGCAGTCATCCCACTCCTGGTCCTTTGTCACTATGTTCTTCAGTCTGCAAACGTACGGTTCGTACGCTCTACTGCCCCGTTCGAAGATGGTTTATAAGGACTGCTGAATATATGATCTATGTTGTACCTTTTGAGCATGTCCCTAAACCTGTTACTTTTGAATTCCACCCCATTATCTGTTAAAACCTTGTATGGGGGCCTCAAAAATGTTGGTAACATCTGATCTTCAAATGCCCCCGTGACACTTCTGGCTGACTTGTCCTTTAATGGTCTGACTGAGACCCATTTGCTGCAGTGGTCCACAGCCACTAGACAAGCAACATTTCCTCTCCTTGTTTTTGGCATGGCCATTACATCAATTGCCACCAACTCAAAAGGATTAGCAACCTGGATTTTCCAAACTGGTGGGAATATTACCTTGTGGTCTATTTTGTTTAGCTGACAAATGGGACATGTCCTGCATACCTCCTGGATTATAGTATGACCTTTTGGATGCCATACGTATCTTGCCATCAAGTCTGTTAGTTTTCCTTGTCCTATGTGTGCCATGTTTCGGTGTATTACTACACAAATGCTGACCATCTGTTTAAAGCCTATTACTGCACAAACTTTGCCGTTCTTCATCCTTTTAACTAATATAGCATCGTTCATTAATAGGTCCTCCTTATATCTATAAAATTCCTTTAATGACACATCCGTTTTAAGAATTTGTTTTTTATTCTTAACCCTCTTCTTCAATTCCTTTATCACCTTAGATCTTTCCTGTAATGTCATTATTTCGTTTAATGTTATGATATTGTCAATCCTATTATTATCACATGCTATTACATTATACACATTAACAAGAAAACCATCACTAACCTGATCCTCATCATCCCCATGTGCGATGATGCCTTCTCCAAAGTCCAGAATTGCCTCTGTTTCCACCAAGTAATTCATTCCCAGAAGAAAACATGCTGGAATGAACCCATCCTTAACAACTACTAATGGTAATACTGTTTTCCTGTAGCGTGTATCTATCCTGATAGCTACTGCTGTGGTACATTCAACAATTTTGGTGGTGATCCCGTTTAATGTGATGTCCACACTCCATTTCCTCAAAATATGTCCAAATGGTTCCAACTCCCTGATGACAGTTTCCTGGACCAAACTAATGACAGATCCTGTGTCTAAAAAGGCACACCTAGATATTTCGCCAATGGAAATGTCTTGCCATGCAACTCCTGATATCTTGTGGTTGCAACTTAACCGAGACTGGTGTCCTCTTTCCTTCATTAATAGGTTTACCCCTAGTCCCTCTTCTGGTGGGTGTTCTAATAAGTTTTCTGCCTCACTTTCTTCACTGTCCATGAATCCTTCATTTTCTTCCTCAGATGGTACCTCTTGTTCTTCGATTGCTAATTCATCTACTATCGTATATTCCTTATTCATCTGGAACGTACCATTATCTCTTAATGGATTGAAATGAGTACCTCCTAATACCTGAATGTGAATGTTTTTTAGATCTTCTCGTTTCCTTGCTTTGGGTCCCATATATACAACTGAACAACAAGTCCCGTGATGCAGCCAGATCTTCAAGTTGAACTCATCGCTGGCTGCCAGTAATACCTCTGGGATTGGTTCCCTTCCTGGAATACTGATGGTTTTTAAATATTTGAGTGATTTGGGTTGTTTATCTAACCCATACATCTTCCTGTTGTTTATCAAAACTTCTAGTAAGAATTTCCTTAATTCTTGGTGGTCCTTCTTCTGTAATTGTTCCTTTTTTAAAACTTCCTGCAAGCTCAAAAACAAGGAATCAGCACCTCCTGGTACCAACCTGACTACTTCTAGACCTCTTGGTAGGGCCTCTAGATTTATGACATCGGTTTCTTCCTCTTGATTCCTTTGACAACGAGACCATGTATCAGCAAAGATGTTTTCCTTTCCCGGGTAATAATGGATTTGAAAGCTGTACTCGCTTAAATCGTCCAAGACACGAGCCAACTTACTGTCTACCAACTTCATTGTATGGAGGTACACCAGTGGGCGGTGATCTGTGTATAATATGAACTCCTGACCTAACAAAAATGGACGGAAACTCTTGATTCCCCACCTGATAGCCAACAATTCCCTCTCTATGGTGGATGCTCTTCTTTCACACGCATCGAATGAATGAGAGTTATAAGCTATTACCCTTTTTTCCTCTTCTTGTTGCTGACATAGACCTGCACCCATACCAAATCCACTGGCATCCACATAAAGCTCTAATTTTGGACTACCTTCTGTGAAATCCGGGAATGCCAGCTCTACAGATTCTTTCATCAGTCTCTTTAAGTTTTCGAAAGCCTGAATCCTTTCTTCTGTCCATTCGATCTTATCCTTTCTTTTTCCTCCTGTCAGAGCACTAAGGGGTGCTGCCACTCCTGAACAGTTTTTAATGAACTTACGTTGAAAGTTGATCATTCCTAGGTACCGTCTGAGTTCTCCTATGTTAGTTGGTCTTTCCAACTTGTCTACCTGATCCATAAATTCTGGGAGCTTCCTTATTCCAGTCCTACTGAGAATATGTCCTAAAAATTTAATTTCCTTTTGAGCCCAGCTGCACTTGCTGATTTTAATTTTGACATTGGTTTCGGAGAACCATTGTAGGACCTGTCCTGTTCGATCAGCCGTAAGTGTTCTTTAAAATCCTTTGATATCAGGAGGACATCATCCACATATACCACCACCTTGTCTCGGCTGAATCCTGTTAGTATCCTCTGCATCTCCCTCTGGAATGCTGCTGGTCCATTCTTTAACCCGAAACTCAGCCTTTTGAATCTGTATTGGCCACTAACGGTGGAAAATGCAGTAAAGTCCTTACTATCCTCTTCTAATTTCATCTGATAGTACCCTTTGACCAGATCCAAACAGGAAAAATATTGCGCCCCTTGACACGAGAAGATCGTTTCCGAAATGTTGGCCATCGGGAACCTGTCTGCTTCTGTCACTTTGTTTATGCGCCTATAGTCTATGCATAGACGAAGTGTCCCATCCTTCTTCCTAACAGGTACCACTGGGGAACTCCATTCAGCGGCACATGGCTCCACAATATCCTTTAGACACAATTCTTGAACTTGTTTTTCAATTTCTTCATTTGTCCTTTGGTCAAATCTTCTTGCCCTTTGGTAGATGGGGGTATAATCGTGTAGCCGAATCCTATATGGTGTCATCGACGTTGTTGTCACATCTGAGTCACTCTTGCTAAATACACCCCTTTGCCTATATAGTACTTCTATTGTTTTCTTTCGTTGTTCTTGTGTTAATTCCTCCATGAATGTGATTTCTTTTTCTAATTTTTCCTTTGTCCATTCCTCCTCGATGGTCCCTTGTCTTCCTGTTCCTTGTACCATTGTGTTTATCGTATATCCTCTATTGTCATATTTTTGGAGGACCTCTTCATCCAATATTAGATGGGCTATTCCTATTTTTTCTTTTTTTCCAAATCTTATTTGTCCTGGTACAAGTTTCTTGATTAATATAGTACCTTCTTTTGTATTCCATTTTACCAATCCTGGTAGTATTTTGAATCTTTTATTATACCCTCTTCGATTATTTTCTTCTCCTTCGACCAATAGTTCTTCTGGTTTCATATCATAGTACCTTCCTTCTCTGGGTTTAATCTGGTTTGAAGTCCAAGTAGCTTTTACTGGAACCCAATCATTTCTTGTAATTTCTCTTCCGTAGTATACACTGGCAAGGATATTACCGTCCTTACACAATTCCCGGACTTCTCTGAAAAGTAGACTTGTTCCTTTGTATCTTGGTCACCATACCTTGTGAAAGAGCCATTCCCTATGTCAATTTTAATTTTATTCTGTACCAAAAATGGCATTCCTAAAATCGTACCTTCTTTTAGCCTTTCTACCACAATGAAATCTGCTGTACCATAATTGATATCCTCAATTGAAACCCTTAATCTTGCTGTTTGGTGGGATTCCACAACCATTTGAGGGTCGCCTACTCCTCGTAACCTCATTATTTTTTCTAAAACTTCGGGGTTCTGGATCCTTCTGAACTGTTCCTGGCCTATGATACAATACTGTGAACCTGAATCAATAATGGCTGTCATTTCAACATTATTTAATTTTATAACAAATTTCAACAAAGGAGTAATATTAATGCCTTGCTTACCTTCAATGGTTGTCCTACTGATGGCATGGTATATACCAGTTGTTGAATTTACTGTGCCTGTTCCTCTTCCTTTGGGTATTCGTTGTGGTAAGGCATTCCTATTTTCCTGAGGTTTCCTGCTTATAAACTCCTCTGCTTCTGGATCCAATGTTGTATCAACTTGAATAGCCGGGCTGGTTTTTAAACAGTGGTTTACTTGGGGATGTCGCTCCTGCTCGTTCCCGGGGTCGGCGGAGCTACCTCGTTTCCCGAAGTTGCCTGTTTTCGTACCCTTTTCAATTCTTCTATTTGTTCCTGAAGTGGACAAGTATCCCTCCAATGTCCCATATCGTTGCATAAAAAGCATTTTTTTCGATGGGTTTCCTCTCATTCTGCCTTTGTCCACCCATATCCTGTTGATCTTGTCTTCTGTAATCCTGTTCTTGTTGTCTGAACCCTCTTCTAGATCCACATTCCGCAGTTCGATGTTCATTACTCCCACATCCTAAGCACCACCCGTTATATTTTCGACATTCTCTTTTGAAATGGCCCACCCTGTTGCACCAATAACACCTTTTTTCTTCGTTGTTATATCTGTTGTTATTTTGCCTGGTGTATTCCCTTGTATTTGTATTCTGTTGATATGTTGGCCTTCCATAACGCACTTTATCTGCGTATGTCCATTTTGTGTTTGGTTCTCCATTTAGTGTGGCCCATATTGGTATCCCTTCATCTTTTGATTCTTCCTCCTGGTCATCCAGTTCATCCTCCTCCTGTGCCCAGTTTAGCACATCTTTCCACCTTACTTTAAGGCTTTCTTTCTCATTTCCCATCCTTATTCTGAATCTCCTTGCCATCTTTTTCGGGAGACAATTCAAAAATTGTTTCTTCAATATTTGTTTGTCCCTATCTTCCTCTCTTTTTAGTAGCTGCTCCTGTATATTCAAAACTAAACTGTAAAACTAAACACTTGTTTATTGCTTTTCATCTGCTAATCTCTGTTAACTTAATCCCATCTGCTCTGGTTCTCCCTCCTGGTACCAGCTTTTAATCTAGCCACTATGGTGGTATATTTGACCTTAGCCCTATATATACTATAGTATGTCCTTAGTACCGGACCTTCTAAGAAATTTCTAAGTTCTACCGCCCAACGACTTTTGTCTTTACCTAGTTGTTCCTTGGCATATCGTTCGTAGTCTTCTATAAATGCCTCAAATTTCTGGACTTTTTCCTTCCCATACTTTAAAGGTTTCACAGCCTTTATATTACTCCTCCTAAATGACTTCATCACCTCCACCATCTCACCGGCCAAAACGATAAATATCTTACTCACTGCCTTAGTATGTTCCACACCTGACTCTTCCAATTCTACTAGCCTTTTGAGCCATTTTTTTCCTCCCTGGTCCAATTCACTCTCAGCTTCTTCTGTTTCTTCTTCCGCTGTAGAACTTCCATCGAAGGTGTATTTCCTTTCCGCCCTCCTTCTCCTTTTCTTATTCTTCCTCTTTGGCCTGTTGCTACTGTGCTCGTTTGTCACATCAAATGGGTCACTTGTTGCCCTCTCTGAGCTACTTTCCTCATCTGTTTCATACCGTGGTGTCTTCTTTGGTATATTCCTTTGTTTAACGCTTTGGTCATGGGTCATCCTCCATTTTTGGTAGGCCTGATCCTCGATCCTAACTCTATTTTTTATGTTAAGACTTCCTTTAGGGTCAGTCTTCTGTCCTGTATTAACAACTTCTGTCACCTCACCTTTCTGCTCTACGTTTATAGATCCTTTCTCTGCACTTGTGGGTCCTTTCCTACTTTCCAAAGCCTGTAATATCCCTTTCAATAGTGTCGTCATCCGATCAACATCTAGATTTTCATCTTTTGTTATGGCCACTTGGAACCTTTCCAAGTGCCCAATTGCACTTACTTCTTCAGTGGGCTGCCTGGTCTCCTCCATATTGACCTTACCAGCTTGCTCCTTATCTGAAGGTGCCATTTAAATAAGGAAGGAAAAAAAAAAATGAGAAATTGACAACCAACACAAAAAAAAAAAAAATATATATATATATATATATATATATATATATATATATATATATATATATATATATATATATATATATACACAAAAAATATATATATATATATATATATATATATATATATATATATATATATATATATATATATATATATATATATATATATATATATCATATATATATATATATATATATATATATATATATATATATATATATATATGCTAAGGTTATATATACTATATATATATATATATATATATATATATATATATATATATATATATATATATATATATAATTCCTTTATTACTCAAAACCAGAGTAAAAAAAAATATACAAATTTCCTTAATGTTTCCCTATGAGATCTTTAATAATCCGGGACTCCTCCTCTGCTATAATCGACTGAGCAAACCGTGAAAAATTCCAAAAGAGACGAAAAATAGTCTTCTTTCTTCCTCTTCCTTAACAATTGTCGGCAACCCTGGGAAAAAAAGAAAATCACGGCCAACAAAATATATTCATAAAAAAATTTTTTTTTGTTATAAATTTCCTCGATATTTGACCAGAACTTTCTTATAAAAAAAAGAAACTAAAAAAAAACTTATTGTTGAATCCTACTATTTTCACCAAAAAAAAACAAAATTATCCCACAATTTGAAAAGAAAAAAAAAAAAAAATTTCAATTGTGTCACCAAAAACAATACCCTATATATATATATATATATATATATATATATATAAAATATATTTATTTATGAGCAAGAAAATACATTTAGGCTATATATATATATATATAGTAGTTATATATATATATATATATATATATATATATATATATGTATATTAGCAAATATATATATATATATATATAAATATATATATATATATATATATATATATATATATATATATATATATATATAAGCAGTTAAGAGCATATATATATATATATATATATATATATATATATATATATAGCAGTTTATATATATATATTTATTTATGTTATATATATATATATATATCTATATATCTATATATATATATATATATGTATATATATATATATATATATATATATATATATATATATATATATATAGGGTGAGTAGTTATAGTATATATATATATATATATAAACATATATATATATATATATATATATATATATATATATATATATATATAAATTTTTTCCTCCTTAACCAAAACGAAACCAACAAAAAGAATGTTCCTCACCTTTATTAGTCTCCCTATTGACCTCCTTTCTCGTCCACCACCGGTGATTTGTCCTCTTGTAAATTTTGTACGAGCCACCAGTGAAATGAAATTTGTTGGATTAACCGTTTTATATGGAATTGTTTGTTGTTACGTCTCCTTTTTATGAGGGAGGCAAGGTTGCGTTCCTTTACAGAGGACTTTTCCTGTTACGATGAAAATAAGAGACAAAAGGGATTGAGAGACACGAATGCTGGTTTTTCTTATATATAATAAATAATATGAATAATTAAGTATTTTAATATCAATCCTATCTACCTATGCTTTTAACTTTAGTTTATCAATACCCTATTACTACCTAAGCTAAATATTAAACACCAATTTATTTCGAAACAAAATATATAATACAATATAAACCCGGGTTAAGTTTATTATTTACAAATTCAGTTTAAATTGTTTATAAAAGGTACAAGAGCAATACTTCCTTTAAACGTCGTTATTCAGACGAATGATCCTTCGGAAGGTGCTCTTTACTCCTTTGGACAACCTTGATCCACGGACACACGTCCTGTGTGAACTTTCGACCTTAAGAATCTTCCGTGGTCTGATTTAAAATCTCAGTGGCTAACCTAGGGTTAACCTGGGCCTCTAAATTTAGCTGGAACCTTAATTGGCTATTAATTGCAGCCTTGGCCTTAATATCCGGCCGTGACCTTATCGGACTTGACTTTGCTTCTGGGTCCGATCAGAATCCAATTTCTGAGCTGGGTCCTAGACTCGGCTCCCTGAAATCATAAATGACCAACCATTAATTATTAATTCCTTGCCTTCCTTAATTAAATATAATAGATGAAGTAGTCAAAAATAATAATAATAATAATCCATAATAATAATGATATAATAATGAATATAATAATAATAATAATAATAATAATAATATCAATATATAATAATATAATAATATAATTATATATATACAAAACAATAACAACTAATAATACAATAATATAATAATAATAATAAATAGTAATAATAATTTTATATATAATAAATAATATAATAATAATAATATAATAATAATCCCCAAACCTTGCGCGCATATATTTTTATAAACCGGTAAATGATATAAATAGAACCTGACACTTCAAATCTCAGTTTATTTCGATTAATAGTACAACTTAGCCCATAATTGTAACACAGACCCTTAGTTACTCTAACCCTAAATATTTGATATAATAATAATAATAAAAGCAATAACGATACTAATAATAATAATAATATAATAAAAATAATAATAATACATAATATAATATAATAATAATAATAATAATAATAATAATAATAATAATAATAATAATATAATCTGATTTTAACCTATTCCTTCGTCCGCAATTGATAACCTAATTTTCGTATGCGTGCCCCCTTTCTCAAATGTGGGCCTCTCATATCTTTACAAATCCTTATTATAACCTGTTATATGTGTTATTTTAAACATGCACGTATCAAACCCACGCACACACGACACACACACCACACATATATGCATATATTACATTCCTTTCTTTAATCCTTTGATATTCTTCTCCTATAGATCTACTGGTTCAATTTGTTTTACTTAAAACTTTCGTCTTATCATTACTATTCTTAGTATACTTTCATTGTGCTTAAACAAAAAGATCCTATATATAATTTTACATATTCTTTGGCTAATTTCCTCGATATTCTAACAATGTCCCCTAGTTTATTTGTTTACTCTAACTTTTCGTTTATCATGACTATTCTTAAATATACTTTCATTGTCCTTCAAACAAAAGATTCCTATATATAAATTTTACAATATTCTTTTGGTAATTCCTCGTATTCTAACAATCCCCCTAGTCTTATCCGTATCTTAATTTCCACAATCACGGCTTAACACTGCTATATTTTTAATTAAACTAACGTTATTCTCCGTCAAATTTAAAACAGCGAAGTCATAATCCTATTCTCCTACTTTTAGATTTTAAACCTATCGTAAACATCACTTTATATTAATTTTACATTACCAATTTGAGAGTTTTGCCTTTATAAGCTGGAGTCAACACTTAGTAAATGTTTCCTCGGAAGCTTGACAATACAAACTTAACAAATCTTTATTAAAAGTTGGGCAACCATTTCGTAATGAAATCCTTATAACTTAGACACTTTTTGAACTGAAATTCAATGCAACTGTTTACCTGAACTTCTTTTGAGAATCAATGAGTTTTCCTTTCAGCCTGGACATGGTTTTCTACTTTGTAAAAATTAGGAGGTTGTTTTAATTTGATGACACGAGTCATTCTGACTCTCGACATAATCTCCCTTCAAGATTGGAACCCCAATCTTTAAGAAAGGGAAGCATCCCATAAAACACAATTAAGTACAAGCAATAAAAACAATCCAATAATTAATAAAACAAGAGTAGTAAACTCAACCTAGTTTGCACTAAGACGCACTTTCTCTTCTCAGCCCTCTTTTCATACTCCAGTCCCGTTTCTGTACATTCGGAGATCTGGAAGCTGACCCTCTATGACCTGTCATTGGCCGATATCTAGTCTCTGATCCTTGTGGGTTTCTTCCTGTCTTCGACTCCACTCAGCCAACATCATTTGTTAGGTCGCTCACCAACCTTTCTCTTAGTTCCTATGAAATGGGATCTGGAATTATAAAAAGGATATTTAATTATTGCAACATGATTTATCTACCTGTATAATTCTCATCATGTCACGACAGTTATTACACTGGAACTTTCTCTTCTTCTTCAGTGGATCTGACAGGTTATAATTACCTATGCGTGAACTGTTATTAGGGAACTTACTCTCTTTCCACCCTCCTGCTAAGTCGGAATCCGCATCTGACTTCTGCAGTCGCTCTGGTGCTGAATCCACCCAATCCAAGAGATCATAGTATCTATTAGGAGAGGCAACAGGTTCTGGCCTCGTGGCTCTCCTTTATCCTCTCCTAATACTACTCCGCGTTTGAATTTATACTTCTTATGGGCTTGTTACCATGCCATATTTGTAGAAAGGTCCCATGTTTCCTTGATTTCTGTCCATTCCCTTTTTTTCTCTTCTGACTTTGTTGGAGTGCGATGTACACGATACCTTTGCTGGTGCGCTCATCTTTCATCCTCTGTGTTATATTCAATCCCGTATATTCATTTGTGGAATAGACTTCATTTTTCATTCTCGAAAATACTGCCTGAGCTATCTGTGGTTCTGCCCATCCTTTAAGTGTGTGTAGTGAACCTCATAGTTGTACCTTTGACCCTCAACATCTATGTCATTCCTCCAGCAATGACTTTGACAACCGTGAATGGCCCTTCATATCTTTCACCTAGTTTTTTCTCTTAAAGACCGATCCGCCGAAATAATCTTCCTTTTGACCTTAACTCCAACTGCATAGGGGAGCCCAGTTGGCGTTCCTTCCTTCCATATTCTTTGTCTTCCATAGAGATCGGCAAATACCTTTCCCTCTTATCTGTTTGAGTTATAGTTTCTCGCGCTGGGTGGTGTATTCCAAGTTCTGAGTGATGTGTTGTTATATATATTATAACCACCTGTAGCAATCATCCCACTCTGGTTCCTCTTTTGTCACTATGTTCTTACGAAACTCTGCAAACATAGTTTCGTACGCTTCACTGCCCGTTCGAAGAGGTGTATAAGAACTGCTAAATATATGATCTATGTTGTGTACCTTTTAGCATGTCCCTAAACCTGTTACTTTTGAATTCCACCCCATTATCTGTTAAAACTTTGTATGGGGGCCTCAAAAATGTTGGTAACATCTGATCTTCAAATGCCCCCGTGACACTTCTGGCTGACTTGTCCTTTAATGGTCTGACTGAGACCCATTTGCTGCAGTGGTCCACAGCCACTAGACAAGCAACATTTCCTCTCCTTGTTTTTGGCATGGCCATTACATCAATTGCCACCAACTCAAAAGGATTAGCAACCTGGATTTTCCAAACTGGTGGGAAATTACCTGTGGTCTATTTTGTTCAGTTGACAAAATGGGACATGTCCTTCGCATACCTCCTGGATTATAGTATGACCTTTTGGATGCCATACGTATCTTGCCATCAAGTCTGCTAGTTTTCCTTGTCCTATGTGTGCCATGTTTCGGTGTATTACTACACAAATGCTGACCATCTGTTTAAAGCCTATTACTGCACAAACTTTGCCGTTCTTCATCCTTTTAACTAATATAGCATCGTTCATTAATAGGTCCTCCTTATATCTATAAAATTCCTTTAATGACTCCTCCGTTTTAAAAATTTGTTTTTTATTCTTAACCCTCTTCTTCAATTCCTTTATCACCTTAGATCTTTCCTGTAATGTCATTATTTCGTTTAATGTTATGATATTATCAATCCAATTATTATCACACGCTATTACATTATACACATTAACAAGAAAAACATCACTAACCTGATCCTCATCATCCCCATGTGCGATGATGCCTTCTCCAAAGTCCAGAATTGCCTCTGTTTCCACCAAGTAATTCATTCCCAGAAGAAAACATGCTGGAATGAACCCATCCTTACAACTACTAATGGAATACTGTTTTCCATGTAGCGTGTATTTTCCTGAAGCTATGCTGTGGTAATTCAACAATTTTGGTGGTTATGCCGTTAATGTGATTGCCACACTCCATTTCCTCAAATATGTCCAATTGGTTCCAACTCCCTGAATGACAGTTTCCTGGACCAAACTAATGACAGATCCTGT
>JABUQX010136260.1:0-24745 GCA_015478945.1 Trachelipus rathkii | reverse complement strand
GCAGGCAGGCAGGCAGGCAGTTTATTAAAATAAACCACGATCATGTCTATTTACTATTTAAGTTCATGCAAAGTGTTCTAATGTCACTATCTTTAATTCTTTTTTCAAATTGTACCTTTCTATATATCTATCAAAAAGAAATTCACTGTATCACAAAACGTATAACCCCAAGTTCAAATCAGGGGAGTTTATTCAAGGATACCTCTTGATTAAAGGTTGTTTTCGAACTATTCGGGTTAAAGGTGGGAACATTAAATATGTTACACCACAAAAATATAAAAAAAATATTGTTAATTCGAAGGCAGGCAGTGCAGAGGACAGTGGACAGGCAGACGACCAGGCAAGGCAGGACAAAATAGAAAGGCAGGCGAGGCAAGGTAAAAGTGACATTTTAAGTTGAAAACAGGCAATTGCAGCAGGCTAATGAGCACAAGGTAAGATTTAATTAGTTGCCAGAGGGCAATAGCACTGAAGCAGCGACTAAGGTATTTGACGGAAAGTTGTCAGAGTGGCAGGCAGGCCAGGCAGGCAGGAAGAGCATTGGA
This sequence comes from Trachelipus rathkii, assembly GCA_015478945.1. Taxonomy (NCBI): domain Eukaryota; kingdom Metazoa; phylum Arthropoda; class Malacostraca; order Isopoda; family Trachelipodidae; genus Trachelipus; species Trachelipus rathkii. The sequence goes on along the minus strand of JABUQX010136260.1, from coordinate 24,200 downwards.
CAAAGAGCATACGGCAGGGACAGATGGCACGACGACAGGGCAGGCAGGATTCAGTAGCAGAGTACAACATGTCAGGCAGGCAGGCAGGGCAGACATGCGGTCAGGTGAGAGGCAGGCAGGCAGCTAGGAAGGCAGGCAGGCAGGCAGGCAGGCAAGTTAATTAACATGTTAATCACCATATCGATGTCTCTATGTTACTATTTACATCCATTACAAAGTTTATTTCACTATTTTACTTTCTTCTTTTTAATAATCTACCAGTGTTCTACGCTAGACCATATAAATAGAAATCACAGTGTATAGTATTTCTTTGGCTGATCAATTCAATTCCATAGTTCAAATTCAGGAGTTCTAATTTCAATACCTCTTGATTTAAAGTTTTTGAAACATTCGAAAATTTGGGACATTAGCACAAAAATTATCTCCAAAAATATTAAGAAATTTGTTATATCCGCAGGCAGGCAGGCACGGCAGGGCAGGACAGGGCAGGCAGCTAATTCATAGAAATAACCACATATCGATGTTCTATTAACTATTTAAGTTCATAACAAGTGTTTATTTCACTATTTTTACTTCTTTTTTCCCATTAACCTTTCTATAAAAAGCTATCAATAGAAAATTCACTGTATCACAAAAACGTATAAACCCCATTTCAAATCTTATTTTTATTTCAAGATACCTCTTGATATTTAAAGGTTTTATTGAACTATTTGTTAAACGAGGCATTAAAAAAGTTACCCCCAAAATAAAATATAAAGAATATTTGTTATAATCACAACAGGAAGGCAGGACAGGCAGGCAGGACAAGCGCAGGCAGGCAGGCAGGCCAGGGCAGGCAGGCAGGGCAGGCAGGCAGAAATTACATTGAAATAAACCACATATATCGATTCAAATTTATTATTTAATTACAAATACAAAGTTTATTTTAATAGATTTTTAATACTTTTTTATCCCATTTATCAACCTTCCACTCACTAAAAAGCTATCAAAAGAGAAATTCACCTGCTTACACAAAACGCATTAAACCCCATTAAAAATTGTCCCAAAATTTATATAAGAATTATAGCTAATCTCTCTATTCCAGGACATAGCCCAAGGCCAGGAGAAACAGGCAGGCAAGGCAAGTTCTAAGGCACGTCAATGGTAGCACCAGAGCTTTCAGAAGACAGAGCACCGGAGCAGTGAGGCAGGCAGGTGACGAGGCCAGGACCACTGAAGCGATGCAATACTGCTTGGCGAGGCAGTGCCAGCCAGATAGACAGGCAGGCCCCCAACGCGCAGGCAGAATTACAGAAAACGCAATGGCCATAGGCCATGAGAACCACACCTGCGGAACGAAGGCAAGAGCATGAGCAGGCACTACGGCACGCTGGTAGGGAGTCACTGGATCGGGCAGTGGACACGCGCGAAGCACAGGCCACGGGCAGGGCAGCAAGGCAGGCAGGCAGAGCACACTCAAGGCAAAAGGCCAAAGGCAGAGCACCAAAGGGCAGCACGCGCAGGCGGAGCAAGGACAACCACCCCCAAACCGAAACAGTGTTGTAATTTCACCAATTACTTCGAATTAATTATTTATCCCAGTTTAACCCTCGAATCCTACTCAGCTATCGACAATTAATTAGAATCACAGTGAGAGAGAATCACATTTCAACGAGCTCATAAGCACACCAAGAGAGTATCACATTTAACACCGATACAGGAGATTTATATAGTTCAAGAAATACTCTTCCTTTTGAATTTTACCATAGGGTTTTTGAGACTATTCGTTTAAAATTGCGGACATTTAAAAAATTGTCCCAAAAAATATTATAAAAATATTTGTTTATTTAGCAGGCAGGCAGGCCAGGAGGCAGGCAGGGCAGGCAGGCAGGCGGCAGGCAGGCAGGCAGGCAGGCAGGCAGGCAGGCAGGCAGGCAGGCAGGCAGTGGCAGCGCAGCAGAAGCAGGCAAAGGCAGTGCAAGGCAGGCCAGCAAGGCAGAGGCAGCAGGCAGGCAGGCGAGGCAGCAGTTGTCATTGAAATAACCATCATATCGATTTATATATTTATGTATTTAAGTTCAATACCCAAAGTGTTTATTTCACCATTTTACTTCTTTTTCCATTTACCTTTCTATAAAAAAGCTATCAAAGAGAAAATTCACTGTATCACAAAAACGTATAAAACCCCATTAAAAATGTCCCAAAAATAATATAAGAATATTTGTTATTCGCAGGGAAGGCAGGCAGGCAGGCCAGGCAGGAGCAGGCAGCAAGGCAGGGCAGGCAGGCAGGGCAAGCAGGAAGGCAGGCTTGTAGGCAGGCAGCACGGCAGGCAGGCAGGCAGGCAGGCGAGCAGGCAGGCAGAGCAGGCAGGCTAGACAGGCCAAGTTCATTGAAATAACTACACATCGCAGGCAGGCAGGCAGGCTGGCAGGCCAGGAAATGGCAGGCAGGCAGGGCAGGCAGGCAGGCAGGACAAAATGGCAGGCCAGGCAGGCAGGCAGGAAAGGCAGGCAGGCAGGCAGGCAGGAAGCAGCAGGCAGGCGGGCGGGCAGGCAGCCAGGCAGGCAGGAGCAAGGCAGGCAGGCAGTCAGGCAGGGCTAGGCAGAGGCAGGGCAGGCGAGGCGGCAGGTCAGGCCAGGCAGGCAGGCAGGCAGTGCAGGGCAGGCAGGCAGGCAGGCAGCAGGCAGGCAGGCATGTCAGGCAGGCAAGGCAGCAGGCAGGCAGGCAGGCAGCACAGCATGGCCAGTCAGGCGGGTCTCAATTAGAGAATAACCACATCTCCGATTCGATCCAACATATTTATTATTAAAGTTCATACAAAAGTTTAAGGTTTCAAGTCATTCTTTTTCTCCCATTATCCTTTCTGAATTACATAGCTTCAATTTCAAAAGATTAAAGAGTGATTCACTCGTATCACTCTCATCAAATCCCATAATAAAACCCCTCAGAGATGCAAACTCAGGTGCTTTATTCAAGATACCTTTTGATTTTAACAGTTTTTTACGCCTATTACGAAAAAATACCGTAACGTCTTAAAACAAATGTCCCATAAAAAAAATATTAAGAAATATTTGTGTAATACATTACGTCAGGCCAAGGGCCAGGCATGTAGCAGTGGCAATGGCCAACGTGTTCATTCAGCGGAGACCCGGCGCATGGTCACATTCGGATTGAAGAAGCTGTAGCTTCTGCAAGTCTGGGCCTTTATTTCTTGGACACGTGGCAAAGACCATATACATAGCAGAGTGCTGATTTTGCAACTCTTACTGTAATCAGGCAGCCCGGTTATCACTTCTGTCAATTGCAATTAATCTAGAGAGCCTTTTCCACATCAACTCGCGATGTTTTATATATTAATTTTATTAGTTAGTTGATTCATAACAAAAGTGTTAATATAGCTTCCACACTATTTTTATTGGATCTTTTTGTTTCCCATTTACCTTGTTATACACTTATAAATAGCTCTTAGTATCAGAAAATTGGTTGATTTCTCAAAGTTCAGCTGGCGCTCAAATCACACCGAGAATGCGAAACTCGAACGTCATATTAACCCCATCAGGTTACTTTTCCACACATACACCTGTCGCTCCAGGTCATTTGTGGGTATATCTAAAAGGAAGCTTCGGCTTCGTCAATATATCTTCTATCTGTCAAGATTTAAAACTCTGGGCTGTTTTTAATTGACTCGGGATATTCGATTCTATTCACAAGAATTGGGAACATGAACAAAATTTGTTTCTTATCCTCCGCCAAACTTGCAAAACTTCAAAAAATAAAAAAATAATGGGTCTGTAGGTTTGTAATTATATTTGACTCGGGCACCCATGCCTTATGCGGCAGAGCAGTGTAGGCAGGGCCAGGCATCCGCGACAGAGGCGGGGGAGAGGCAATTGTGTTTCGGAGGCAGGCCAGCGCCGGAGTCGGCACTTTGCGAATAGCATAATTTAATACATTTCGGGCTTCTACTCGTAGAAAAATCTATTTTGCTATAATTTACACTTTCATACATTAGAGGTGTTTAATAACGTTCTATTGTTCATGCTATCTTACATTAAGTTCTTATGCTTTTTCGTTAGAATTTGTTTTTCCACTTTCGACTCCATCAGAATAGGACTCAGTAAAAATCATTAAATTCATAAGGCCTATCTTCACCTTACCCCTGAATTGATAGTAAAGTCAGACAAATAAGGCAGTCTAATCACCCCCATGAAAAGCTTACGTCAAATTATACGAGAGTACGTTTTATTTCTAGAGATACCTCATTGATTTAAAGGTTATTCATTTTCGCTCTACGCATATTCGTAAATGGTACATAAAAATATCCCATACTCATTTTGCCAAATATTGTGTATTCGCACTGCAGGCAAGGGCACAGGCAGCAGGGCAGGCAGGCAGTAGCAAAGACCGTTTACATTGGACCGTATTACAGTGTAATCCCGATTGTCTACTATTTAACCTTTATATTTAAGTTCATCTGACAAAACGTGAGGCTTTACTATTCGACCTAGTTTTACTTCTTCATGTGTCTATCCGCATTTTACCATTTCATGATGTAAATACTAGCTTGAGTATAAACTCAAAAAAACATGCAGACCAGTTCACTTGTTTCTGATATGTAAACTCCACAAAAACACCATATATAGACAGCTCTATGTGAAGAAGTGGTATGCTTAATCTAAAATAGAATGTGTTTCTAATTCTCTAAAATGATACCTACTATGACCAATGTATAATATAAGCAGAGCTATCGTACCTCTCTGCTTCTTTGATAGTAGTTTTGTCAGATTAGAACGTGTAGCGAAGTATAAATTAAAGTTGTGCACACCCCTAAATCTATGTATTACAGAGCTACTGTTGGTACCTAATATAGAATCCTTCTTTGTATATTATCCTACCTTGCAAAACGGAGGAAATATTAAATAAGCAGAGATATAGTGCAAAATAATAGATGTTGTCTCTTATAAAAGGGTATTTAGGCTAATGTGTTTTTTTAAAACGTTATATTGTTAACAAAAGTTTTAATATCTGAAGTATTGTTGAACGGCTTTTATAGTTTTGCATTTCGCCACGTTTAATTATAAGAATAAAGTGAATCCAGTGATACTCATCAAATTTTCTAAAAACTCAATATTGAGTTTTATTAAAAAGTATTGGCTGGTGTACAAAAAGTGGTTTTAATACTTTCCAAACATGTATTGATGAGTCTTGGTTCATATCACCGCATACATTATAGCATATTTCAACTATATTATAGTTAGCGTGTCTCAATAAAAACAAATACTTTTTAGTGAATTAATGATAACACTCCTCAATTTAACTTACTTCATATATCGTTAAAAACCCTCAACCAATTAAATACTTGATAATTCCTCTATCAAAGAATCAAAGGATTGTTAAAAAACTTCAGAGAACTCAATATATTTTAGCTTCTATTACGAGCAACCATATTAGTAAATGCATATAGCAGAATCATAGTCATGGACATGCGGAGTGCAAGGCAACTGTCAAGCCAAAGGCAGATGCGAGAGCAAGGTGCCTGAAGTCATATGAAGAGCTTAGCCTTACATTGGAAGAGGAACTGATAATGATTGTTATGAATTTTGCAGGCTGCCAACGGTCTATATACTAGACCGTGTCCCACCCAGGGCAGGGCGTACGGCAGGTGCAGGAGAGCAGGCGCAAGCATGGCTACTCCCTCAAGAGCATGCTCTCGTTCCTCCGGCCTGGCACATGCTCATAGGCACACATACCCTGGCAGTGAGCAGGACCGAGTGCCAACGGGCAGCGCAAGGTCAAGTCATCGTGCCCATCTCGTAGACATCTCTCTCTCGTGCACGTTAACTCATCGTCCTGGCCATCGATCAACTCGTGACCAATCGCTACATCCATCAATCAGCGTCGCCTCATCTTCTTTATTATTTCCTTCAACAACCTTTACTTTTCTTGATTCTTATATATGATAAAATTTCCCCTGAAAGTTAACCCTTGAATTCTTACGTAATTGTGAATCAGGTAACAGGAGGACGATAATTTCTAAAAAATAAGATAAATTCATAAAATCACTACATTGTTTTTATAGTCAAATATCAAAATGATGGACGTACAGAATAAACAAAATCAAAACTACTCATCGTAGAGAAGTGATATATAATATTAAATTCACTTAGAATTGCAAGCTGTCTTGTACTACAAAGAGGAACTCTACTCATAATCAAAATGTCCAAAAACCTGCCTCTATGTATGGAAAACTCTTAGGGGTGTACCTGCTTATGAAACGGATAATAAAATTACGACTCGCAAAATAAATAAAAGTGAGGGCAGAATAATAAATAATTGAAATCTAACTTATTGTCCACGGCCTCAAATTAGGTACCCCTCAAGATAACAATTAATACTACAATAAAAGAAATATAATTACGTATATTTCACAACGAAGACGAGCGCCTAGGCAAGCGCAGTGCTAAGGCAAGCCAGTGGCGCAATAGGCACAGGACACAAGGCCAAGGCAGTTTCAGGCCAACACGACGTATGAAAAGCTGGTGCAGAGAGCCAACCACACAGTGCCCTACGTAAGATGACTTTCAGGATTCTCCAATCAGGCCAGAAAAAGAGAGCGACCTAAGGTCACGCAAAAGGTGCGGATTATCAACAGACGCGTTACTGTGCAAATGCTAAGCACGCTACCGTGGTGCCAGAGGTGTGCCAGCGAGGACAAGCGCAGGAAGGCAAGACAATAGGAGAGGGACCTAAACTATCGGAGACCACGCCTCTACTCTCCAAATAATCTTATCAGCATCTGCAACAGTGGAAAGAATGACAAGCACTACGCATCTCTCTCATACACGGCACTCTGCTCTATCACTCTATCGTAATAAGATTCTATCTCTTTATACAATTATGTAGTTATATATTTTTCATCACATTTTATGATTTTTTATACATTTTAAAACACTAAATAACCTTATATCTAATAATAACACCTTAAATGCAAAGAAGCAATTTTTTTTTCCGTTAAAAATCATAACATCAGTACTAATAATAAATCGTAATCTAACCCCTAATATCAAAATATGTTCACCCAAAAAAATTATAACTCATACAGTTTATAAATTATGTAATTTTAGATATATGATTCGCATGAATGGAAGGCAGGAACCTTAAGAGGATAATATACCATATGTATTATTTATCAAGGAGTACATAAGTGCCTAGGCAAGGCATGCGCAGTATGATCGTAGTAGATTACTAAGGCAGGAAAGGTACCTATAAGTGAGGAATCAAGGCATTAAGTGAAATCTGTAAACTTAGGAGTGAGGACAAGAGTCAGTCTCCTATGATATTAAGCAGCGCCATTAACAAGCTACACTAAATGAGAAGCATATTGTAAGTATATTATAATATATCAATATTATAATATAATATATATTAATGTACAATAGGTTTATTTACTAGTCATTGCATAGTGCTAGGTAGTAAGAAAGTAATATACTTCGGGAGCATACAGAGCTATATACCTGGGGGCAAATATGAAGAAAGTGGACGATCATGGACCAGCGTGCTAAGGTATACTATAAGTAATTATAATGAAGTACATATGGCACATAGAGCTAAGGCACTTCAAAGCATAGCAGGCTTATTTTAAATGTAGATCTGAATTGCCTTTTATTTCTCAGCAGGTAATATAAACATCAATGTGATACAGTAGCAAGCTTGCAATATAGGCATCAGGTATGTTAATACTAATATTATAATTATAGCTCAATCAGCAGATTAGCAAGGGCAAGGACATAGGCTGGCAAGTTCAAGGAGGCTGAGTCTAGTCAGGAGGCAGGCATGTCACAAGGCTAAAAGATAGTATTAAAATAGGCATATGACACTAGGCAATGAGACAATGACATGAGTAAAGGCATAAGGCTAGTGAAGGGCGAGCATAGATATAGACAGAGTCAAACCAAAGGCGGAATTAAGCGGACATGGTCTAAGACTCTCTAATACATATGTGACTAAGCCAAGGCCAAGGCATGGTCCCTTAAAGGCAAGGACCTATTGTGAAGCCAGGCCCAACGGTTGAGTCATAAACAGGACCCTAATATAGAATTAGTCCAAAAATCACTAGATGAGGTACATATAATTTACATGGTATTATAAAACTGGTCCTACTACGTATAGAGAGAGCGCGAGATGGCCAGGACGATTTCGAAAGGACAAGAAGGTATCTAAGACGACAATGAAGAGAGGGCTAGAAAGAAAAGGAGGCGAGAAGACCAAAAAGTAACAGGGAGTGCAACTATGGAGTACAAAGAGGACGAATAGACAGGTGTGACGAGACAAAGGAGGCAAAGAAAATGTTAAGACTCCACGATATCCAAGAGACGATAATGATAAATAAGGGTCTCAAGATGGTGTAAGTGTCCAAGGACGTTATCAACAGTGAGACGGCAAGGCCAGGCCACGCGTCACCAATTCTGTCAGTAGGAAGACTCTTGCTAAACGTATCACTTAAAGGCCCAGCGATATAAGTTATAATAGAACTGAGTTTTAGTCCCCATGTTCTACGGCATAGACAACTTAACTGAACGAGAAGTAACCTCTTACAAAACCACACCAACACTTTGCAAATAGTGTGCAGAAAGTCTTCCACTTATAATAATATCTAGGTGTATAACCTTTCACCTTATTATAATGTAATATATAAAATATATATTATATTAAAGTTTACATATAATATCTTAATATAAGTATGAGTTAAAATACAGAACATAACTAATATTTATAATTATATCTTATATATATTATATATATATTTATATCACTTACAATTACACTTTCTTATAATATAATCTGTGATATAATATATAATACCATATATAATATACATAAATTAAGTATATAATATTTATACATATACATATTGTATTATATACAATCAAATATAATAATAATATATCATGAGTATATAATATAATATAAATAAAAATAACCTCACAAAAATGAAATAATATATATTACAATAATTAAAATGTAGTGTAATATTCAAGTTATATATAACTTATACTTATTGTAATTATAGTAATTATATCATATAAAAAAATATATATAGATTAATAAATATACTATATAATATATATATATACTAATATTATAATAATATATATAATAAAATATTAATATATTATATTAATATATATATATTATATATATATAGATTTATAATATTAATATATAAGATTAACATATATATATAATATAATATATAAATAGTATATATAATATATAATAAGTGATATATATAATAAGTATATATTATATTATTTATATATATATTTAAATTATTGAAATAATCTTTTATTTAATATAATATAATAACAACCAATTAAACTAATATAAAAATGTCCCTATATATATATACCCAAATAATTTAAATATATAATATATATATATATAAGAAATTAATATTTTTATTAATATATTAATTAATTCGCAAAAGTGACTAAGGCAAGCCCAAAGGCACCATAAGTTACCCTATATATAATAGTAGTCATATGAGTATACCAATATATATATTGTTAATTCCTTAATTAATATACAATTTTTCTATTCACAAAAAATTAAAAAGGTCAAAAATACAAATATATAAAAAACCAATCGTATTACCTTTTATTGGCCTATTAAATATGAAATAACTTATTCTGAATTTTATTGAGTCATTAATTTCATCAGTAGGCTTACTTCCCATACATCTTCCTTATAAGGTTATAGATTCTTATTTTTTAGGATAAATATTTTTACTTATAGTATCAATAACGGCAATACCACGGCAGAAACGTTTACCAGTTTTGCTGAATTACTGATTAATGCAATATATTTCTTGAAAGCATTTTTATTTAACGCTGAATACATAGCCCTTTCTTCTTTCAATTCCGCTTATGGGGTCCAAAAATGTAGGCCTTATTATAAGACTTGAATGTTATTATTTTTATATTAATTTAGACTTAAATTTGAATATTCACTATTATATTTGTATATTATAGTGAATATTCACTATTATATTTGCATTGCATAATTATTTTACAGTATGAAATTTAAATTTTTTTTATTAATCTACTCTGTGAAGCCTAAATAAATCGTTTTTCTGAAACTCATTTCAAATTTATTAAAACAATAAAGAAATAAACTTTCAAAGAAATTTCACAATTCAAATACAAGAATGTCTTTAAATTCTTTAAATATTAACTCTTGCTAAAAGCATTTTATTTATAAAACAAATATTAATGATGTTGATTATCTAATACGTCAAGTGAGTTATGTGATATCGAATTCAAGATGAATTAAAAATTCAAATCTTTATTCTGAACCCAAATATTATATGAGTAATAATTGTAAATATTTAATGTTACAAGCTAAAAAAATGTATTAATCCAATTATTGGTTTCTTACCTCCGAAACGATTACTTCCATACCACCTAGGTCGTACATCGTTATGTTCAGGCAACAATAGCAAATTTTCAAAAAGGGGGAAAAAAAACTTTTAAAACTAACTTAAACTAAGGAGGGGGTGCAGAAAATAGACAAGGCCAAAACAAAAAAAAAAAAACAAAAGATACAAAACAAAAAAATCTGCTATATACAAAAATATGAGAAAGTACTTTGCCACAGTACCAGTTTGACAAATACAGAGGGGGGTAGATAGATTTTTTTGAAAGTGCGGCTACCAAACCCTATCCCCCATTGGTTATTCAAAATTTGTTTAAGTCCGTTCCACTTAAGGTTTCCCGGGAACAAGTGGTTTTTTGTAGTCAGAGTTTTTTTGAGCTTACTTTGTGGTAAAAAAGTAGATTAGAGGAAAGAGGGGGTCATACCCATAGATAGGGTCTCCTGTTTCCTCAAGAGGGCATAAACTTCATTCAAAGGAATTATGTTTAAGTGCTAAAGTAGGAACTAGGAATTCAGAGACTCATTAATTACTCTTCTTCACCTTGTAGTGGGTAATTATAGAGCTGGGGTGGTCATTATTCAAAATGAAGGACCACCTAGCCAATCACCGTTTGTGTGGTAAATTACTGTCTCTTTGGTAAAAGGTCGTATGGTTTTTTATTGTGTATAATTTCTTTCCTTCGGAAAAGAAAAAAAGGAATTCTTTTTAAACTTAAAAGAACATGTAGTGAAGACTTCTCTTTTTAAGAGAAGGAGTGGCAAATTTATAGGTTTGAGGTTTTTTAAAGTCTTTATCTCTGAAGGATGAAGACAAATTTTATTTTACTAAAAATGACAATAGTCAGTTTTAGGTCTAAAAGAGGTACAACAATTTGTTGGAAAATGTGACCATTTTTGATGAGTTTACCAAACAATTTTGTTTACCAATGTTTTAAATTAAATATTTGTAATATTTTTTATATATGAATTTGAAAGTAGAGATTTAATACAAAGAACCAACTGCAAAGGTTTCACTCATAGCTATTGAGTGATTTTTCAAATTTTTCATTAAAATTGGTTCCCACAAATTGAAATAAAATTTCTCCTCCGTCCAGAGTTGAATAAGAGGAAAAAAAGGGAAACGAATTCCTTCATTAATATTTATAATATTTTATTACTATTTCATATCAATATTTTATAAGTATTACATTTTCCTTGTCGGGAAAAGTAATCAAGGGACTTCTCCTCACTTTCTGTGGGGGAGGAAGGCCAATCAAAGAGTGGTACCTTCTTTACTTATACTGCGATTAATAAAGAAGGGTTTTTTAAAAGTTGGAAAGGAAGGCCCCATAATGGTTTTCCCAACTCTCTGTGAGGAAGGGGGAAGGTGAGAACAATTTAAAATCCAAAAAAAAGATTGAAATATTGGGAATTAGGAAAAATAAATTTATAATTGTTAATAAATTTTTTAATGATTAATTTTTTCTGATTGATGTGTTTTTAATATAATTGTAAAATTTATTATTTCCATAATTTTATTATATTTGATAAATTTTGAGATGATGTAATTTTATTATATTTCAAATTTTCAAAAAAAGATTATTTTATATCATTCCTCGTAGGAAGGATAAATGATGAGATCGTCAATGGCCTCTGAATTCACTGTCAGTGGGGGGTCAGAGGGATCGATTTTGGTTCAAAGCATTTTCAACATTATAGGACGAATGATTTGTCCTCAGTGAATTTGCAAAAGATTGCAAGGTTGACCATTAAACATTTCAGATATAGTATGAATTGGATAAAAAACAAGTTAAACAAAGATGGTTGTTTACTTAAATTATGAACGTCTCAAAAAGAAGGAGTGGAGATTTGTCTTCACACTCCAAATGCATAATGATTTTGTTTTACCAATATATACTTCAATATTTGAGATAAGGCAATTCAAGTTGTTGAATTTAGGTATTTTTTTACAAAGTAATATAATAGTGACACATTACGGCGTTTCTTCCAGTAAAGCCTTTTCAGAAGTAATGGTTTTTGTATGAGAGAATCATATCTCTTCAACTCACCATTTAAATATTCTAATTTGTTTTCGAACTATTTGTTTTAGATATTTGATATATTAATGGGTAGTATAATAAAAATTAAGTTGTTATCTTTAATAAGGAAATATCATCTATTATGAGGCCCTTAAGTTTCACGTGTCGTCGTTGAAAAGTGATTTTATTTTGGTATTAGTTTTCAATTTTATTTTTTAAGCCACCAAAATTGGTGTCCAAATAAAAGAAGCGTTGACCGATTGTAAGTTTTTCATCGGCCTCAAGGAATTATTTCCTTCCCTTCTATTAATATACTGACAAGTTTGTTTCGTTAATGTTTATTCCAATTCAAAATTCAAGTTTTCCTAATTTTTTCAATTAAAATAATTCCACCTGAGTGGTATTCAGGTCGGAATATTAAAATGCAAAAGGTCGGCTTCGTGGAGGTCCCCTTCTACGAGAACTCGCAAGATTCTCTCTTCTTGTGTGGAGGAGTGTTAAAAACCGCAAGATCAGCTTTGCCGAAGGTCAGAAAGATGGAGAAAGCCATGTTGATTCAAAAATATTTAATTTTATTAAAAATATATACAAATAGAATTTTACTAATACAAGAGAGCAAGTAAAAAATTATTGTACCAGTACAAGTACTTGGTTACAAAAAAAGGAATGTGTTCATAGTTTTGAAATATATCACATTTTTGAAACTACACAGTTTTAAAGCTCGAGTATTGTAAAGTAATACAATACTCGAGTTTGAAAAATTATTGTACAAAGTACAAACACGAGACCCTGAAAAGGTTAATCTAAAATTGGAGACACCTATTACATGTTAAAATTTTCAAAAACTATAAGATTAAATGTTGAATTAAATGTTCAGTCAACAAAAAATTTTGAACCGATGAAACGGCCTAAAAATGTTACCGGTTTATAAAAGCGCTGAAAAATTGGTATAAAAAATGTATACATGAAAAAGCAATCTCTGCCTCACCAAAAAAATCAATTTATTAAAAACTAAAGTTTTAATAAATATATTTATACCGGGATAAAAACCGGTAAAAGGTGAATACCTATTACGAGTATGCACTTGTAAAGTATATATATTCTTAAAATATATAAAAACTATTGTTTATTAAAAAAAAAAAAATATGACCCTAACGATCAGTGACCGTTTATATGTATACCTAATTTGATTAAAATAATTTTATGAATATTTACCACTTTGTAAAGAGATGGAACTGAATCATTAATTCCACTACAGTTGGAAAGTTGTATAATAAAAACACAAATTTGTATTAAAAAAATTTAAAAAACTATGTGAATTTTAAAGAAAAAAAAAACGTATTTGGTCTTTCCCCACATACAAACAGAGAAATATTTTTACTAATGTTAAAAAAAATTAAATGAAGTTCAAAAAAAAAACTTCCAATTGAATAAACTGCTATTCTATTTGAAATTATTATAAGATTTGTTCTTTCATGAAATTTATTTAATTTAATTATATAAAAGAAATATTGATTGTGAATGCTAGATATAACATAGAAGGGTAGTTTTGATATTTTAAAAATATTCTTTAATTATAATTATGTCCGACTTAGAATAAATGTATATTAAAGTTTTTTGTTTGTTTTTTATAAAATTTTTATTACCGTATCTTTACTGAAAATAAAAAAATTTCCCGCAATTTGAAGGGGGAAGTTAATCAAATTCCCCGAAAAATTTAATAAATATTTTAATTTGAATGCCCTCTATTTGGGAGCCAATTAAAATTGTTGAAATTTGGATGTGAAAACCTGGAGACTGTGGTCTCTTAAAGCTCCCACACCAAAAAAAAAAAATAAAAAACCCTAATATAAGGGAAAAATATTTCAAGGTATATTTAAATTTGTTGGGGAAAAAAAAACCAACGGAAGTGGGATCTGCCCACTCGGGTCAAGTGGGTCGTAAACAAAACACCACTAATTCATGCTGCAGGGACAAAGCGCCTTAACACAAATAACCCTCGTGCGGTAAATAAGAAACTTATTTTTTTTAAAAATAGTTTTAAAAAACTTTCAAAAAAAGTTCTTATATTAAAAAACATTGATTTTTTTTAAAAATTTTTTATGAATTATTTTCAGGATTCGTGTGCCAAGTATTAAGGCCAAAAACACAAAGTTGAAAAGCGCCGCTAAAAAGTTAATGGGTCGTTGGAATTTGACCAGTTGGTTCGTCAATTAAAATGTGGGATTCTGTGAACCCTAAGTCCCAGGTTAGCTGGGCTACATGAAAGACCCAAGATCACAAATTTAATCCCACATTTTATTCCCACTTCAAACAAATTCTTTCTGGCGCGGTTACACTTTCGGCTTCGAAATTAGTTTGGAAGTAGCCAATGAATAGCGGTTATATAAATTTGTATTATATATATTACCCGGTGGGTCTCGTGTGGACAACCAGAGGAATACTATATATATATATACAAAGGAATTAAAATAAATTATTGACTCTGTAATTTACTGCTATATAGACCGAATGCCCATTAAAAAAAAAACTGAGTTTTTATTTATGATGATTTTGGGGAACGAAAAATTTTTGGTTGATCAAAATCACCATCGAAGAAATTTATTTCCAATATGTTTTTATTGAAATTTTTAAAAGGAACTTTATTTTTAAAAGTTTAAGGGTCGGCTTTCGATGTTTGAGATTATAATTTTTTATTACCAAGTTATTTCTGGAATTTCCGAATATGTGTAACTACGTTATCATAAAACAAGATGTAGTATAATTTTTGGAAAGTGAAAAATTATATATTTTCTTCGGAAGTTTATCAAAAGATGAAAAAAAAAACTCTGTTCAATGACCTTGAAGAAATGAAACAATAATAACAAAACAAAATATAGTTGTTTGATACGATAAACAAATAGACAAGATATTAAGTAAGGAATAAATTGATTTATCTACAGAAAAGCAATAATAATAAATAATAATGAATAAATTAATAATAAATAATAATAATAATAACTTAATTAATAATATTAATAATTGAATAGCAGTATACTAACTTTGAAATATAAATGATGATTAATAATAATAATAATAATAATAATAATAAATAATAATATTAAATAATAATATTAATAATATAATAAATAAATCAATAATACATTAATTTAATAATAATAAATAGATAATAATAATAATAATAATATTATTAATGGTAATAATGGGTATAGTAATAATTAGCCAATATAATTATTTATTTGTAGGGAATAGTCAATGCTCTAGAAATGCAAAGCATTCTAGAAGGAAAAAGACAAGTTTTCCAATGTAAAAAACTTTTATTTTAGGTTCCCTAATGTTCTGTCTATTCAGAAAAAACAAGGGAATTTCAGATGGAATTCTTTTAACTAAGGGCAAATTTTCTACTTCTTGGGGAAATAATTATTATTTACAAGACTAAGTGGTAGAGGGAGGAAGGAGCGATAGACGCTGTGAGCATGAGGAGGAGCGAGGTAGATAGAAAGAGATATATCCAAATTTAGCTCTTGTGTACGCAAATCCACATAGGCTTTTAGAAGGAAATACCATAAAGTTGTATAAGACCCATACCACACTAATACAAGGTAAAGACACTTTACTGGTACTCAATATATACGCAAATATATTTTATCTCAGCATTGCGCAAGAAAATCCCCCACGCCGCTTGGAAGTACACAAAAAAATTTTACAGAAACCTCGCTAAAACTTCTCCCGAGATACCACACAATAATAATATATAAATATAAATTTAATAACAAAGGGACAAAAAATATAAATGGAAAAATAAAGAAAAAATAGTAATATAAATAGCATAATGAATAATAATATTATATGGATCTAATTACATACAATCTTGATTTATACGATTTGTATAAGTTAGTACAAATATTAATTTAAAGCCTTTTTATTAGATAGCATTTCGTATGACGATACTATGTGCAGAAACTCTAAGATTTTTATGCAAATTACGTAAGAGAAAAGGTCGATTGTTACATTACCCCTGAATTCTATTCTGTTTTTCTTTCAATTATTGATTGGCAAGCCATATAACTACCCCGGATAGTTCTACCGTACTGAATATACTCAAATACTAAATGAGATACTTTATTTATACGTAATTTTTACTAAATATATAATAAAATATTTATAATAATTATTTATATATTAATTAATAATATTATTTTATAATATAATTATTAATATATAATATAGTAAGTTATTATTATTTCATTTATTAATATTACGGTGGAATTTTTATGCTATTTAATATATAGATATATATAATTTTATTTTAATTTCATAAACTCCTAAAGTAATCACTTCTAAGGCGGAATTCTTTGAGATAAATATTGCATAAAATTTTATATCATTTTAAAATATTTTACGTAAAAATTTTTATTTCTAATTAGGATCTAGTTTATATTTTAATCTATTTTTTAACACTTAACGTTATCTTTATTGTGAGAAATTAAAAATCTAAGTTATAATTCATAATACATTTAATAAATAAAGAGAAGGATTGATATGCTCCTTGTTGTTAAGCTCGTAAGACTCTGAGGCAAGCCGGCTATACTGTATATAAATATTTATCTAAAGAACTCGAACTTGATTAAAGAAGGCAGTTTATGGATTGAAATATGCACAAATTACAAAACCTCCGTGTTCCTGAACGAAATTCTATTTTATTCCTGCGCTGTTGTCATAGACCAAATTATGTACAATAAATCTAATCGTGATAACATCCATAATGAATTTGTATTAATTTACATTTATATTCATGCTAGTGTTTCTAGAGAACTGGTAATATTTTTCTATTATTACTTTTGATTTTGCTCATTCTTTATACTATATATATCTTTATAAAAATTCTAGGCTATCTGATCCCTAGAAGAATTTGAATTTGTTTTTTTAATAGCATGATTTTAGTCCTTTTATGTCTAGAACTATATTTCGTCAGTAATTTCTCTTATATGCCTTAATGTGTTCTCTTGGCCTAATTTTCCCCTTTTTAAGCATGCTCTGTCCTTAGTCGGCGTTAAGTGTTCTGTATTCATTAGCAGTATACGATGTATTAATTTGTTTGTATATGTGTAAATAAATAAATAATATTAAACCAATAAAAATAATTATATCAATCATTTTAAAATAAATAATGTGTTATGTAAATTGAAATTATAGACCTTTTATAGACTTTTTACCGAAAAAAATAGAGGGAGATAAATAAAAGTATAAATAGTAGTAAATAACCTTCACGCAATGATATTCTTATTCCATATATACACTTATTACATAATAGAAACTGAGATCATTTCTAATAATTTAAAACGATATAAAAAAGGTATGAGGTGAGAGTTGAATGGAGAGATGGAAAAAGATTGAATGTAAATGATTCTCTCTAGTTAATGAAAATCTAATGACTATTAATAATAAATTAAAATATAACGTTAGTGGAGCCAATATTCTCGAATGTAATTATCAAACTTTAGAAATAACTTATTATCAATACAGTAATTAGTTATGATATTAATATTTGATATATATATATAATCGAGACTCGTGTGAGGTATTCATACACTTTCAGAGTTAGTTGAATACTTATATATCTAACTGAATAAATCTTCAACCATAAGTGAAGTAAGGGACTTTGATAATCGTAATATTATAACCTAAATTATTAATAAACATTATATCATAAATAAAAATAACATGTGAAACTGCAAGAACTAATAATAACTAATTGCCTTTTATTGCTATCATCATCGAGCAATGAAGAGAAGGTTGGTTTCAGTAATGGATCACGTTAGTGGGATCCTTTAAAGTTGTCAGTCAAGTGAAAAGTAGCATTTATGATTAGGACATTACCTACACTAAGATTGCCTTAAGATATTAAACCATTATTATAAATGGAAATATTTAAAAGTTATTTATATTATCAAAAATGTTATCATCGCTAGGAGGAATTAAAAAATAAAAGTAATTATCATTCAGCCTACTGAATTATAAATATCTTAGTTAATAAGACTCAGCCTTCACGATAAAACGGGCCGGTATAACCTATCTAAAAATAATGAATGGGGGTGAAGCTCCATACTTGTGAGAAGAGCAAGTCTACATGTCAATAATAAATTTATATGTACTTTGTTATTTTATACATGCTTTTTAAAATACGTGAATACTCAGCGATCAAGAGAAGATTCTATTGGTAATGGTGCGCGCGCGTCTCGATCCGCTAGGTCCGGGATACTCAATAGTACAAATGACGCCGGCAAAGAAGTTGGCCTAGATGTGAATATGTTTCTCTCGTCCCTAAATGACAAATAGAGTATAAATAAATAATGTAGTTTGTGAGATGATTCTGTGAGTCCTACTTTCTATCCCGTGAGTCCGCTTATCTCCTCCGCTTACTTTATATTAAGTCTTACAGTAAGTAATAGGCTATATCGCGCTAGAAAGGGTACTGTATACACTCGATAGACAAGCTGATAATAATAAATAAAGGTGGATATAATATATGCTCATTTAGATAGTATCGATCATAATACGAATTAGGTTTATAAATACAAAAATAAAAAATATATATGGTAGCGTCAACTAAAACAAAACAGGAGAGAGAGTCTAGATATTATAAAATATAAGATTTTAATATTATAGTTAATATAAAATTTGAGTGACTCTATTTTTGATATATGATTTAGATTTCATTGAGGAGGGTATAAAATTTATTATAATAGTTATATGTTAAAAAGAATCATAGAAGGTTAAACGCATATATACAGTAAGTAGAACTGTGTTCCGTCGTGACAATAATTGAACTATCACACTGCGTTTCGTCTAACCCCCCCTGTATAGAGATTTTCTCTTGTACTACTTCTCGTATCCGCGAGGCAGTAATACTTACCCTATCAAATAAATTCTGTCTTATTTCAGATGTTTTATATTGAATAAATATTAGGTCAGTATGTGCAACATATGCAAATAAATTTACAACAACAACAGATCTCAATCTTTATATTTCTCACTGTATATAAACTTCGGGTACTATATTACCATAACTATCTATATCTCATCCTAAGTGCTCACCACATATGTAACAAGCGAATCACAACACACAACAACACTTACGTCTCACACAACACATATACTCATCTAACATACTATAGAAATTAATAGACGGATCGTTTTGACCTAATAGAAAATTTATGATGATCACTATACATTATATCGAAGTAGAGTCATAATATATAATCATATTATAAATATATACTATAGAGTAAAAAATAGTTATATAATGATTGTTTGCATTCTGGTTAAGTCAAAAATTTAAACTCAGAGATCTGACACTTTCATGGGAGCCACTCATACTGGTTAATACTGAAGGAAGGGATAAAAGTAATATAATAGTTATAAACTATTGTAATGCTAAAATTTCTTACATTTCCTGTAGAAGGCCTATTGCGTGAGCACCGTGGCGCTTACAAACCTTATAGGTACCGTAACAAATCTTTATAAAATACAACACCTTAACTATATTGAACTCCTTCCACACATCTTAATCTGCGCTATTCTAAAATAACATACATATTTTTTGTGTAACTCTATATATGTGCTACTTACCATGTTGAAGGAATATAGGTTTTGATACTTCTCCATTCTCACCGATATACGCTCTCGTTGGTCAAAAAGGGAAATTTTAAAATGTAATAAATCCGGTTTTTTATATCGGTTTCATTTTTCTCAATTTTGATAAAATTAAAAGAAGTTTATAAATATATATATATATTATATATATTAATTAATATATATAATTATATTAATTATATATTATATATATATAATTTAATACTTATATTATATATATTATATATTATATATATATATAGTATTAATATATATATATATTAATCATAATTTATATATATATTAATATTAATATATATATAATTACATATATATAAATATATTATTATATAATTAATATAGTATATAATATAATCATATATATATATTAATATATTATAAGTATATATACTATATATACTAATTATATTAAATATATAACATATATTGTATAATTAAATTATACATTTATTTTATGCTGAAATAGTAACATATATATTATTAGTTTATTTATAGACATGGAAATAAGATAAGAATTCGTGAGTTTAATTTTGAACATAAAAATTTTGAAATTAAGGGGGGTAGGTTTCTACGTAGTCACCCCTAAACCCCATTATTTTGGGGAGTTAACTCAGGATAACCCTAGGGGTATTCCCAAATAAATAATAAATTGGGACTTTTTAACTATTATTAATATTAACATATATAATATATAAGGATAATTAATATGTGGAAATTCTATACTAAGGGCGTAGTGACCTCAAATTTAATAAAAAAGATTATTACTTTACTGCTACTTATAAGCCTATTATTGGGAGTATTACCTAGAGTATTAGTTATTTTTAGAGTGATTATATTTTTTCTAAAAATATGATTGAACCGTCTATTAAAAGCATTTTCTATTAATTAGAATTAATTTTATTATATTTAAATGGATTATTAAGATTATTATAAGGTTTAATTATATTATTTCATTCTTATTTATATATTACTGCACAATAATCTCGCTTGCATTGCAAGATGTTATGGATATAGTCACGGTACTGTTCTCTGCTTACGACTTAACCCATATTTGCCATGGAACAACCACTGCCGGAAAATTACCATCCATTTTGCACCTTTTTATAAATACTGGCCACGGAAGTTGGCCAAATGGAGGTAATATAAAAAATTTTACGGACATCTAAAATTCATTATATAGTTATTATTAATGTTATACTTACTATATAAATATTGACTCATACATCATACTTATCAAGAATCGTACCTAATGTATATATATATCCTAAAATTACTTATATATATACTATAGTTATGATTTATTCATCTATCTTTATATCTCCTCTTACTTCACCTATTATATATATATATCTACATATAATATATAATAAATATTGTTCAAACTTACTATATACACCGTGAGCTCTATACTAGTTTATCGTTAATATATATAGATATATTATATATATATATATATTTAGTATTAATATTATTTATAATATAAAGTTATTATATTTATATTACGTAGTTCATGACTATATATATATACGTATATAATATATATATTATAATTATTACTTATATATAATATATTATAATATATATTATAAATTAATATATATAATATATATTAATATACTATATATATATATATATATATATAAAAATAATATATAATATAAATTCAATATTAATAACTTATTATATTTATATTAATTATTATATATATATAATAATTAATATCATATTATTATTATATAGTATATTATATATAAAATTAAGTATATATATATTATATATAGTATAGATATAGGTTATATATCAATATATCAACAACTATTAATATTTTACTTCGTTTTTGTTATTTGCTTTCTCGTGCTTTTTTCTATCGGGCTCGGCGTTAAGAAATGCTTACCACTGTTTTTCAAGCCACGAATTTTCCCTTTGTCAATAAAATGAATACGATTCTTATACGCTGGCTTTTACCTGTTTACAAGCAATTTGTCTATCAGCTGTTAGATGGAAGCCATCTTCAATTTTGGGCTCTCACTCTAATAAACCAGAAAATGCGAAAAATAAAAATAGGCTGATATACAAATAAGTCAAAAAACTATGTCATGTAAGTTTATCGATTTGGAAGAAAAATAAATTTAAAACTAAATTTTATTTGAATTTAAATAATTCATCATTCCAAACGGGCCTACCACGCCGCCAAAATTTTTTGTTTACATATTTTTTGTTTTTAGAGGCGTGGTTAAACTTCAGCAAAGCACCTGAAGTAGCATCCTTATAGAATTTTAGAAATTCCTCCGTTTGGCAAGGCATTTCTTACAATTTTGGCGCTTAAGTGTTTACAAAAGAATGGGAAAACTTCGAGAATTCTTACGTTTCTTAGCACAAAATGGGTCAAACCAAAAAAACCCCTATTATTAACATAGGAGTAAGGGTTTCAGATAAATACGGGAAATTATCAAAACCAGAAATTGGGCGGATAATATACTATATTCATATTATACTTATATATAATAATATATATATCATTACTATTATATATATTAATATACTATATATTAATAAGGTAGTATATTATATTATATATTATATAATATATTATTATATGAATATTATATGTACTATTATAAATATATATATATAGTATTATATATATATAATACTAATATATTTATATGATAAATATATATATATATATATATATTACCATATATATATACTATAATATATATATTATATCCTATAATTATTATAATTCTATAATATATATTATAAAACACCATTACATAATATTATTAAAGTATATATAATATATATAGTAATATATATATAATATATATAATTATATATTATATATTAGTATATATTATATCTATATAATATATATTATATATATTTTATAAATTTATATCTAATTATATAATATATATATATATTGATAATTATATATATATTAGTATTATATATATTAATATATAATATATATTATTATATATTTGTTTAATATATATATATACTATATAATATTATTTACACTGAGGCATATAATCATATAGCTCGTATACTCTTTATTATTACTTTATATAAATATTAATTATCTTATATATACTATATAATATTATATATGTAGTGTCCGTTTACCACCGGCTTAATATAGCGTGTCCCTATTCTATCTTACTAGACAAGCCTTTACTCACCACGTTAATATTCTCACGACACTAAATGCATTATATTACGTTCCTAAACTCATCCTTCATTTTTCTATCCTCCTATTATTCTCTTATACTGGCTCATCTCTCATGACTATGATATGAGGTATATATTATAATGTTTCTGCGAAAATCACAGTCAGCCCTCATTCTCAATTATATAAGTATAGCTTATTAGCAATAATATATCCGTATATTACTCAAACTTAGTAATAGTAGCTCTATTATCTTATATTATACATAATAGTCAATATTTTATATACTATATTATTTAGTTAATTAATAATAGTATTACTTATAATTATGTAATATAATATAAAATCTATGACTATTTACTATATTAATATATAATATATATAATACTACTTAATATTTAAATATAAGTATATCATTATTATTATATACTAGTATAGATTAATATATTCTTCAGTATATATAAAATTATATATTATTCTATATGTGTTTAATTCCATCAACCATCTCTACGTACTGAGATGCTACTCACTATTATATATTATTATCTTGAAATTGCTTACTTATTTAAAATTATGTTAATAAATATTCTCAAAGAAACATTGTCTATTTATGTCATTCATCTTTTAATAAATATTTCCCTCAAAGATGTTCTTCACACCAGACAACTCTCAACATTGTGTCGTTTTCTTCACCATAGTACACCCCCAGAATATTTTTTAAAATGGTCTCCGTTTTATGTCTCAGTCATTTTCTCCGCTTAAAAATCTTCAATACTCCAAGTATCAATCTCTTACACACCTACGATCAACATTACATCTTTGTCTTCCCTCGGTTAATCTTCTGCATCATATTATTATCAATGTTAATGACTCAACCACGGCTAAAACTCTTCTCAGAAAATAATCTGCTAGTCTCTCTTGATTTTTACTGTATA